>JAWNMU010000044.1:0-60000 GCA_035043665.1 Drosophila quasianomalipes | reverse complement strand
CCCACACCCCTACTCAACCACAGCCAGCGTCCAACGCATAACCACAACCACTCTTCCAACCTTCTCCCACCCCTCTCTCCCCCTCTGGCACAGACCACCCCACTGGCAGTTATAATTTGATTGTGTTTGTGCAATAAGGGCGTCCGTAACCAAAAAGAGCGTTGTGGTCCTGTTAAATGTTATTTATTTCGTTGGTTTCTCTGCCCTTGCCGACGGTTCATCCTTCAGTTTCCTCATCAAGCTTGTAACTCATAATACATATATATATATATATATTCTTGATCAGTATGACTATACGAGCAGATATAGACATGTCCATTTGCCTGTCTGTTTCTATGGCAATTTGTTGCTCAATTTTTGGTTTGCTTAGATCATTTACCGGATTGAATCACTATATTATATATAGCTGCCATAGGAGTCAGTTGTGGGACAGACAGACATGTCGCCGTTTCAATTTTTACCAAAGGATATCAATATTTGCAAGTCTGGCGTAAAAATTTCAGTGTTAGCCGGTCTAAAAAGGGTATGTCGTCTTCGTTATGGTTTCCTAGTTGATTTTTATTTGATTTTTGAATGGTTGCTCTCGCGTTCTCAGCCTCGTCTTGGCATTTCAACAATTTGCATTAAAAATGCTCTTTGCCTTAACACACACACACACACACACACACACAGAAATATTGTATTTTTCGGCACACCACAAGGCCGTCAACGCCGTCAGTTGGCTAATCCGCTTTGTAGCCGTTAATGGACATGCCACTCTACCCTCACTACTACACACACACACACACACACAGACACACCAAAAAAAAAAAAAAGAAGAAAACCATCGACAATGCCCCACGGCTACTTGGCCATAAATAAGAAGGCCGTTGGGCAGTCAACTCACGTAGGCGGTCATTAGATCAACTTTAATGTCATGCAGCTCACGTTTTTATTTACTTAGATCTCTCTCTCTCTCTCTCTCTCTCTCTCTCTACTCGCTATCTCTCTCTCTATCTCTGTCTCTCTCACTCTCTCTTTACTCGCTATCTCTCTCTCTACTCGCTCTCTCTTTCTTTACTCGCTCGCTCTCTCTCTCTCTCTCTTTCTCAATGCATCTCTCTCTGTCTCTCTGGCCCCCCAAAATGTTGGTATTCAATAAGTTCACACATCGTTAAAGTCCCAAAATCAGTCACGAAAGTTCAGGACTCAAATCGTTTTCCAAATTATATCCGCAACGAGCAACCCAAGCAATCCAATAAGGTATCCAAGATGCCAGCCCGATCTCAGCCTGCTTGGCGAGAAGTTTCTCTATAGAAATCATCTATACTTTTTAGATATATTATTTAAAACGCTTCGATTTCACTATAATTATTTATCCTTCACATTTTTGCACAATTTAAAGATGTTAATTTTGCAATGCTTATCGAACAATAACAACTTGGCAAGTCTGATTTATATATATATATATATATGTAATATATAAGGAATACGAATTTGCGACTCATTTTATTCAAGTGCAACAAATACTGCAAGTAAAAATGTCAAATGCATTCTTTTGTGCAACCAGATCAATGTCATTAAGTAAAGTGCACTGACAAAATGATGGCTTAGTTATACACATGGCTGCCACATGTTGTTGAAAGCTTGTCTATGTGTGTGTGTGTGTGTGTGTGTGCGTGTGTTATATGTCAGCCTCAATTCGTTGCTTTTCCGAGCAGTTGGCAGATGTGACTATTTAAAGACATATTTCACCAACGCATGTCTCTCTGTCATTACCAGTTCCTTTGAGAAGCGAACGGAGCAAGGATGTTGCACAAGAACTTTAATTGAAATCTTTTTGAGCAAAGCGACATGATGCAATTTACAAATGCATCCGGGGGAAAAAAAAGAAGAAAAAACTCAGCTCCTGCTGCTGCAGCTGATGATGTTGCCTCAAATGAATGCTGGGCAAAAAAAGTTTTTGTCAAACAACTTTTGGCTTGGCTCAAAGCAAATTTTGCTGTCGTTGCAGAAATGGAGAATTCGTAATGGAAATTTGTTTTGCTCTCCTGTCCAAATGGCCAGCAGTCAGTTTGTTTAGCTTCCACTGACAGATTGATGACAAGCTGGCTGTGTGTGTGTGTGTGGCAAGTCGGGCAGTGACATGAATTTTGCATCAATTGCATTCTCAAGTGGCAACAGTCTCGTCAGATCAAACACTTTCAGCTGCAATTGCATTGTCAGCAACAACAAAAATAAATATTGTAAATAATACATTTTTAACTGGACACAGAATACGATATGTTACTTTTGCGATGTTGATCATAGTTCACTTTTTTGCTAATCGTTAAGAATACATCTCAATTGTTATTCGAATGTATTCAGATATTCATAATCAGATTCTATTCAAATGCACACAACACGCAAAAACCAGCACAGATTTGAAACGATTGCAGCAGTGTTGGTTAACGCCAAGCATTATTCGATTTTAATTGAAATCATATGCTTGACACTGCGAGTGTGGCACACACAGATACTTATGTGAGTGGCACCGGACAACAATGCCTATTAAAATCAAACATTAACTGGAGGCGGTGACGACAACAGCAAGGACACAAGGACACCAGGACACAAAGACTCAGATACAATGACAACGACAACGACAACGAAACGACAGAGAAACAGCGATGACGATGGCGATGACGATGACGATGACGATAACGATTACGATGACAGCGGCATGTAGCGGAAAACGGAAATTAAAATCCACATGCCGCCCGGCCTGTCGACAATGTGGCAAACAGACATCAATTCACAATGCATATCCCCGTTGCCAGTCTGGGCCTATTAACCAAGCAGTTCACCCGAACCGACCCGAACCGAACCGAACCGAACCGACCCGGCCCGGCCCGGCTCAGAAAGTGCACAATAAATAATATTTATAAACCGGTTTTAATAGATGAACACAATTTCAACTTTGGCAGCGCACAAAAGATGAAAGCGAAACAAATGCAGAAGTGTGAAGCAAAGCGAAAATATATATATAAAAAAAAGTTGTATCTATGTCTGCTGTATATACTTGAGATATATATGTCAACTTGAGAAACAATTAAAATAACAAACATTGACAACACTGGGAGAGAACTGAGAGAGCGTGAGAAAGAGACGGAGAATGGGAGCAGCAGAGCGAGAACAAGTTAAAGATAGAAATGTATGCAATATTTCATCAAGCATATCCCAGGGAAACACAGCCAGGCACAGCACCGCACACAATGGTCAAACTAGACACATTTTGTGGCAACAAAATGCCTAACAAACGTATGTAGACGGTAAACGGTAAACAGCAAATACAAATAAAGATAAGAATCGATCAAATTATTAGCCAAAATGCGCTCGTTAAACTTTTGTCTTCCTATTCCTATTTCTATTGCCAACATTTGCTTAGAATTTGCGTATTTTCCAACACACACTTCAACATTTTGTGGCATATTGTAAGACTGGTCGGCTCGCAAAAATGCTGCAAACTTTTTCATAGATTTTGCCCATGGTGCAAGCGCGGCTTGAAGGCCGTGTGCCATTCATAATAATTTAACAGAGACACACACATTTTTATGGCGCCCAGCAGTTGTTGTCAGCAGCAACATAAGCAAAAGAAAAAGAAAACGAAAAAAAAAACGAAAAAAGTTCACCTGAAAGCCGAACAAATGCCGAGAACCCAGTCCCTCGATCCCAGACCTGCCCCGCAAGACACATTTCCCGTCGCAAAAGTCAAAAAAAAAAAAAGTGAGAAAAAATATATACAAAAATGTAAAAAAAAAATAAATAAAAAAAAAACTGTGTAGCATCCTTCTGCCAAGTCAGTTGCCACGGACATCAATGTGATGTGCTCTGCTCAGCTTCTCTGCTCCTTTCCGGCGTGCTTTCATTTTCATTTTCATTTTTCATTTAATTTTTCAATTATCTACTTACATAATGTTGAAGCCCTTTGGAATTTGGCAATTATGATTATTAAAATGTGCAAAAAATTCAAAACTACGAATTATATGAATAGTTCAAAGTTACGAGGCAGATTAAAGACAAAAAAAAAAAACAAATTTTATGGTTTTGATTTTTATTGAAGCATAACAAGTCTAAATTGGACCACAAACGTTTGAAATGCAAGGCATAAAATACTAACTGAAAGGAGTAAACAAAATGCTTAAATTGGGTCAGCCCATAAAAAAAAAACAAAAGCCCAGTTTTACAGCCTACTTTGCAGCTTTCAGATTGAATTTCATTTGTTTTTAATTTTTTATTAACATTTTGTTATTTTGCCGAGCGATTTGCATTCAGCGCTAGGCAATTTACCCGAAAATAATGGAGAAAACCCCAATAAATATGGGATGAAGAAGCTCCATATTAAAACCAACTTTGCAGCTCAATTTAAACTCATTTGTTTTTCAAATTTTCCCCCCTCGTTTTTCTGAACAATTTTCAAGTATATTTGGTATTAGCATTAAGCATACAATTTAATATTCTATAGGCTCGAAAATAATACCAGAAGGTAAATAAATATTATACACCAGATTCTTCAATTCAGTTTTGAGCATGAAAATAACATTTTCAAATATTCAAAACAAATCATTAATTTTTAATTAACAAATTTACAAATATATTGTGATTAGAAAGGACTTTTACTGACTTGAAATTGCTGAGTTAGCTGATATATATATACAGCTATATATATATATAGCCGATATGTATATATATATATATATATATATATATATGTATAATGTTTAGTCATAAAAATCCGTCTTTAGTAGGTAAAACATATTATTGCTCAATGTGGTTCTTTCTGGGAGGTCGCATTCACTCACTTGGAAGCTGTGCACAGTATGAGGGGGGTTGCAAGGAGGTGGGCGAGGAGGGCG
The DNA here is from genome assembly GCA_035043665.1 of Drosophila quasianomalipes. Taxonomy (NCBI): domain Eukaryota; kingdom Metazoa; phylum Arthropoda; class Insecta; order Diptera; family Drosophilidae; genus Drosophila; species Drosophila quasianomalipes. The sequence goes on along the minus strand of JAWNMU010000044.1, from coordinate 55,126 downwards.
GGGCTGGTTTGAGTAGGTCTGCACATAAAGCATGTAGCAGCTGTTTAGTGGACAAAAACACCGCATGGAAAGCATAAATGAAAATCAATAAATAAAAATTTTATCGCCAAAATCCCGACTCAAACATAGAGTTGTTCCATGTGTGCGTGTGTGCGTGTGTGTGTGCTTTGAGCGAACTTTTAATACAAGTGGCAAATAAGCTAAAAGACTTTATGTTTGCATGTAAAAACTAGAAAATTGTTTAAAAAAAAAAAAAAGAAAAAAAGCAAAACCGCCAAAACAAAATCAATAAATTTGCGTATGAGGGGGTAGGAAGGGGGTTGGGGGGTGAGGTGAGTGGTATGCTGTTCGTGGGTGTGGCACTCTCTATCTCACTCCAACTGAGGTCTGCCACTCCCTCTCTCTCTCTCTCTCTCTCTCTAATCGGTTTAACATGCCAATGCAATTGAGCAATAAATCACTGCGTGAAAACTGCATAAAACTTGCAATTGCCACAATTTAGTCAATTAATGCGATTTGGATGCAAAACTGAGTAACTGGCTGGCTGGCTGGCTGGCTGTCCAAGTCAATCAACTACGCAGTCAATCAATCAATCAAGAGAGCTTTTAGTCTTTTGGTTGTATGCCGCATGGCGAATACCCTACCCGAATACCAACAATGTATACCATAATGTCAGCTAATCCTTATCCGCATCTTATCAATCAAATCAATCAATCATTATATATAATTCTATGTATATAATGACTACTGTAATTGTTGTTCGAAAAATAAATAAAGAAAACAAAAATAAAAATTAAAATACTGCTAAAGATGCAAAGTGGCAAATGTTGTCCGACCAATTTCTGCTACATATATATAGCTATAGTTACAGTTATACACAAGTGAAATTTGAGTGATTCTACAAAATAGTAACGAGCAATACGTAACGAGTAGCAAGTAACGAGTGGCGATTAGTAAACGTTGCGTAACGTTTATGTCGAACTGCGAGAGAGTTGATAATGCTATTAGCCATAGCAAATGGCAAATGGCAAATAGCAAATAGCAAATAGCAAATAGCAAATAGCTGGCTATCAATAGCTATGCACATTTTACAATTTATTCGAGGCACGTACGAATTTGACATGTGAATAACTGGCTGAGTGCGACGCAGACACTCGTGCACCGTCTTTATTCATATAACATTCACAAGTCGAATATATAATATATATACATTTATATATATATATATATTATAGATCTGAAATTGAAACAATTTCAAAAGAGCTAGCTGAAATTGTATAACAATAATAATTATGACTATCAAATGCTCTTTGCTCTTTTTCGAGTACTCTTTGAAATAATTTGGGAGACTGGTTGAAAATTAAGTTTGCTCTTTGAGTTTGATCAAATTACGCTTGGCTTAATTGTTGCTGCTGTAAAAAATGTTAAGTCAAAAGTTGCACTTGGCCATGTTGCCGCACTTCATCAAGGTCCGGCGCCCAAAGAAGAAGAAGAAAAGGACAAGAATGAGAAGAAAGCAGAAGCAGCAGCAGTAGCAAGAATATGTTAAAGCTGCTGCTGCAGATTCCCTCACTCATCCTATCTCTTTCACTCCACAGACACACACACACACACACACAGAGACAAAGTGTTGTCTTTTCATGTCCCTTGGCATGGGCCGAAAAACTTTTTGATTTGTTTAGGTAAAAAGTTGTTGCGTTTGGCTTATGCAAAGCACCAAAAAGCGTCGACTTCAATGCTAACGCCGCAGTCGCAGTCGCAGTCGCAGTCGAGAGAGTCACTCTCTCTCTCTCTCTATCTCTCTCTCTATCTCACTTGTTCGCTCCGCGCCTTGCCGGCAATTGCAAAGTGTTCCACTGGCTTCCACTGTTCCACCCACTGTTTGTTCGCTTCTATTTGATTGTTTGTTTGTTTGTTTACTATTATTTTGGCTGCTTCGCTTTTAATTTACGCGTCGTCTCGCACGTCTCATTGGAATCGGTGTAGCCAAGCAGCAAATAGAATTTGTGGAACACACTGCAATGTAAATGTTGACCGAGCAGCTGCTGCCCGTTTAATTACACTCAAGAAATCAGCGCCAACAACGCCAACAGCGCTGCTAGCGATAGAGTTAAGTACCCCCTCCCCTCCACACACACACACACACATACACACACTAGGACCGAAGATGATTTTTGGTGTTGAGTCGTGCGTGCTCGTGTTCGTGCAAAAGCGACAATCAACTCTAGCCAGATGTACTGAAGTTCGGCAACAGAGCAACGCATTAGAAGATGAAGAAAATGAAGAAGATGAAGACAGCAACTGATTCACTGATCCATTGAACTTTATGTACAGTTGTAGTAGGAGTGGTTTGTGGCCAGGGAGGTGGAGAGGAGGGTGGGGTGGTTGTCTGCTGTTGGCAAGTGGGCGTGGTGGAGGCGTACGTCTCCACCGTTTTTGCTGTGTGCTGAAAATTCAATTTGATTTGATTTGATTTTCGTTCTCGTTTTCGTTTTCGTTTGAATGCACACAAGAGACGACAGCAGCAGCAGCAGCAAAGAAATGATATCAAATTAGTTGAAATAGAAGTAAAAAGTGTTCCCCCAAACCAAAAGCTTCAGCATGAGTTGCGTTCAAGTTGAGTTGAGTTCACGCTGTGGTTTGAGGCGCCTTTAAAAGCAATGCAATGTTTAAGTAACGGTAAATACAGCAAAAGAGCTTTTAAGAGAGCAAGCCAAGCACACTAATGGATGTGAAACACTTGCAAACATGCTCAATATTTGCATGCCTTTCTGCAATGACCAGCAGCTGATCGATCTTATTCATGTGTGTTCCATTTTCATGTGTAGCAAATCCATTAGCATTTGTGAGTGAGCGTTTACGCATAAAGCTCAATGTTGTATGCAAATCATTAATGATAATTGCAAATGCACACAGTTACTCGCCTTGAAGCACCCCTTTAATACGCATTTGCTCGTACAATTAATTTGCTTAGTATTGGACTAATAACAGTTAGAATTGCCTCGTCACTTTTGAATTTTAGATAAACACAATTTGTGAGCAACAAAATGGACAAGAACAAAAATTTCAGCGTAGAAAGCGTATACAAAATTCGGTGCTTTCTTTGTCTCTCTATCTTTCTCTGCCCCCTCTTTCTGTTTGTTGTTCTACGTGCGTAGACAGACGCGTAATTGTATGTGTGTGTGTGTGTGTGTGTGTGTGTGTCTTCATGTTTGTCTGTGTGCGTGTGTCTCTTGCTTTTTCAAGTGCAAATACAAATTGGAAGGAAAAAAATAAAAAAGCAGCCACGCGACAATTTGGGAAGCCCGATGTCAATTTAGCGCCGTTTTATAAGGTGGCTCTACATATATATATATATATATATATACGCAGAGTAAGCTGTACTTGGGTGCTAGCAAAAGATTTTCATTGAGTTGCGTTTTGTTGTTGTTGTTGCTGTTGTTGTTTCTGCTTTTCATTATACGTTTTTCACATTTACGGCTCGCGATAAAAATCAACAGTTTTGTGTGTCGACTTTTGTTGCTGTTGTGTGTGTGCCTTAGTGTGTGTGTGTGTGTGTTGAGTGTTTTTTATTTTTTTTTATCGCATTTTGGCCGCAATTAATTTACAACATTAACATTTTTGCCATGAGGTCGTTTTAGTTTTAGTTTCTCTAATTAAATTCGTTCTTTCGATTTATTGTTGTTGTGGTTCTTGATGTTGTTGTTGTTTGTCTTACGCTAGTTTTGCACTTTAAGTCGATTCTCACGCATTCTCCTCTACCTCTACGTCCTCTCCCTCTCTGTCTCTCTCTCTCTCTCTCTCACTCGCTGGCCGTGGCGCTCTCTCGCTGTTTCGCTCGCCTGTCTGTCGGCGTACGTGTGTATGAGTGCGACCGCTGCTGCTGTCGCTGCTGCTGCTGCCGCTACTGCTGCTGCTGCTGCGTTTTGTTTATTTGTCTGTTCCACTTGTTCTCGCCTCTCGCCTTTGCACTTGTGCATTGCAATTCTTATTATTATTATTATTACGCTGCACACACGTTGCTGCTGGCAGCGAATTTGTCGCCCAATTGGACTACTCGCTACTTATCACCTGCAACTGCATCAGCAGCAGCGGCGGCACTCTCCCCTCTAGTCCACCACTGGGAGGCACAACATTTATCCACACGCACAAAAAAAAACAATTACAAAATTTGCAAATTTTAAATTCGCATTTAAATCGCGCGCGGCTAATGCAACTTTTTGACCGTTTATCTTGTGCGGCTGGCAATGTACAATAATTAATTAATTATCTATATATATGTATGTTTGTTTTTGTTTTTATATATATATATATTTTTTATAAATTTTTTGTTTAAACAAAATACACTTTTCATAAGGAAAAGTCACACGAACTGCCGCACGAGCGAAGTTGCTTCTACGTTATATGATGAGAACGAAACGGAACGAACAAACGCGCTCGAAACGGCTCACAGACAGAGAAGAAGCAGCAGCAGCAGCAGCAGCAGCTGTAGTAGACAGCAGCAGCAGCAGTAGCAGCGTAACGAAACGAAACGAAACGAAAACGAGGCGAATGAGCGCACGAGGCTGACGCAAGACAACAACCATGCCAGTGCGACAGAGAGAGAGAGAGATAAAGAGAGAGAGAGAGAGAGCAAGAGCGCTCAGCGCCATGCGTGAGAGCTTTGCCTTTGCATGTTCTGTTCTAGGTGGGTGCCAGCGACCGACTGCCCCCACCTTAACCACCGCACCCCGTCCTCAACCCCCTTCACAACAACAAGAACCAAATTTTAATACGTGCTCCGGCATATAATGAGTGTCGCTGCTGCTGCTGCTGCTGCGAGAGCTTTTCGCAATTGAAATTGAAAGTTGTAATGCGACAAAGTCGAAGATGAGAATCGTTGCATGAAATTTATCATCGAACAGCTGCCCTCATCGAATCTCTGCTCTGCCCTCTAGCAGCTCCTTACTCTCTCTCTCTTTCTCCCTCGCTCTCTCTTTTGTTTCGTTTCGTTTTTTTTTTTTGGTAAATAGCGGAAATCCAATTACAAGCAGTGAAATGCAAAGGCAGACAGAGCGACAACAGCAAAAGTTGCAGTTTACACACAAGTACAATGACTTACTTGACACTCAGCTTATCACCCCAAGACTCAAGACACACAAGCAATATGCTCAATATTGTATACCCTGTACAATGGTACAAATGTGTGTTTTATATTTGACTTAAAATTTGAAGCATCAATTTCTGGTCTCGAGAAATATCGATTTCCAATTTCATCTGTTTTTTTTTATTTAATTTGATTTGTTAAAGCTTGCGAAAGGGTATCGAGCAGTCGATCAAAGGTGTTCAGCACACATTTTGCGAGTTTTGTTTTGAACCGTTTTACTGCTCTTGACACAGATCTAGTTGAGAATCGTGTTTTATTTATATTTTTTTTGCTGCACATGTTTTATTTACCTTTGTTCTTTATTAATCATTTTTATTAAAACGTCGCACGCTAATCTTCTTCTTATCGCTTACGATAAACAACAATAACAACAACAACATTTGCTATTGGCCAGCAGCTACAAAGTGTGCCGACGATTCTTATCAGACGCAGCAGCAGCGGCTGCAGAAAGCCAAAATGATCGTGGCTTATCAGACAAACAAACAAACAAAAAAGAAACGCCACCTGCCTGACCGGCCCCCCTGCAGAACACAGGGCAAGAAACAGTGGAAACGGCACAGCAGCCCTGACTGCGCTGCCAGCGTAGCGCCAGCAGAGAGGAAGCTAGCAATAGATAAAGAGAGCGAGCGAGCGAGCGAGAGAGAGAGAGAGAGAGAGATAGAGAGAGAGAGACGATGCAGATGGTGTTGCTTTGAAGCTTTTGCTGCCTACCGAATTCTAATTGGGATTTTGTTCTTACTGTTCTTGTTGTTGTTGTTGTCGCTTGTCGTTTCCTTTGATGCGATTGACAAGTTTGGCAGATTTCACAATTTACACAATTAAAAGGGGAAGCAGCTTAGGGGCAGCAGTACAGTTAATTGCTAGATGTAAAACAAGCAGACGATGCCGACAGCAAAAATCTCTGCGTGTGTGTGTGTGTGTGTGCGACAACCTTGAACTTTGACCTTGCGCCTGCCCGAACTGGCAGCTGAGAGCCTCGTACGCGTGTGTGTGTGTGTGTGTGTGTGTGTGTGCGTCTGTATTGGAAATCATTCTAATCAGGGCCTAAAAATTTGATTGACCTGCCTACCACTACCCCACCCCACTCCCACCTCCAGCACCCACCACTCTCCTCCACCTGTAAGCACCTCGAAATCGCCACTTGACGATATGTGACGACAATTGTATAGCTTTCTCGCATCCACTCATCAGACTCAGTGCTCTCGCTGTCTCGCTCTCGCTCGGCAGATGCACGATGAGCCTGATGAACGGTAGATGGAATTAGAAGTGAAATTGGAACGGGATGGCACACTTATAATTAGTCCCAAGTGGGTTTCATAGCAACGAGAGCTCCTCGGCCATTAGACCGAATCTTTGACTGATTTAACGATGCCATCGATGACGACGAAGTGTTTCTGTGTTTCTGTGTGTGTGTGTGTGTGTGTGTGTGGAGGGGAGGGGGGGATTGATTGCGGTTAATGGTCAGTCAGATGGAGTTTTGCGCTGATTATGAAAAAAATAAAAAAAGAAGAAGAAACAAAACAGGGAAAAATATGTATAAAAAAAGTAATACTTAAAGCAAATTAAGAACTGAAAAGAATTAAAGTAAGAGAGCTTAAATAACAGTTTTTTTCTCCTTTTTTTTGCATTATGGCGTAAATTAATTTGGCGAAATATTATTACAACAATATAATAATAATGATATGCGAAATTAAGATTCTTATCACATACATAAATGGAGATTATTAGATTCTAATCAAAATCTCTTTAGCATTCTGTAGAAAGTTGTGTGAAACTTTAAGATAAATTCGAATTTAGAGTTTTGGAGTCCAGGAAAAGCGAGAGTAAAGATTACAGTATAAATTAGCAGCTAAATTTGTAGGGAAAGACATTTTGGAAAAACCAGAGAAATAGAATTTGGAAACTCAGAAAACTGATTTCCATTTTCCAAAAATATTAAATACAAAGTTCGTCGAAAGTTTTTGTTAAGATTTAAGTTAACTTTAAAATCTAAGAAACTAGGGGGAAGCGGGTGGGGGGGGGGGGGGAGATGGGTGGTAGAGCTTGAAACTATAAAATGAATCGTCGGTGAACCGAATATTAAATACCCTTGCAGACATATATTTTATTCAAATTCAATAAACAAAATAATTAAAAAATAAAAACCATATTAAGAATTGGGAATTTTGAATTGGATAATTTTGAGCGTGATTCAATAAAAATGAACTCAAACTAAGACTATATGCTCTTGACTTCAGATTTTTGATTTTTTTTAGTATTTCTCATCTTAATTAAAGACAGATTAATCAGAGTAAGATCTGTTGATCTGATGATAAGTCTATAATATTTTAACACTTTATTTATGTTTGTATTTTAAGTATTTTTCTTTATCGATTTAGCAATTTGATCTACAATATATATAGATATATATATCATTCTGCAAGGATATATGAAGGGTGGTTTGTGTGAGGGAGGGTGGGGAGAAAGGGGGTGGAGGGGGGTTAAGTAACCCACTAACCTTGATGGCGAATTGCGAAAATTGTAGCAGCAACAGCAAAAGGAGCAAACCATATAAACGAGAAAATTAATGCTGCACACCAAGTGGATGTTGCAGTTGCAGTTGCTGTTGCCGACGCAGTTGCCGATGCGGATGCGAATGTACCGTTTGTATTTGTATTGCAGTTGCTGCTTGCCTCCTCAGTCGCTGTGGCAGCAGTGGCGCTGCTGCTGTGCCGTCGATTGCACTGCTCAGCGTTCTCCTTCGCTGCTGCTGCTGCCGCCGCCGCCGCTGCTGCTGTTTCGGAGGTGATCGACGATGCTGCTGCTGCTGCTGTTGCTGCTGCGTCAGCTGTTGCGGCGCTGCTTTTGATGTGCCTTAAGAGTTTGTGCGTGACTGCGCTGCCCGCGTCCAGCGCTGGCGGTGCACTGCTGGTGGAGCGTTTGCGTTGCTGCGCTGCTGTCGGCACTAGCAGCGACGTCGACTGCAGCTGATAATCATCGACGAAGCTGATTTGCTTCCACTTCTTCTTCTTTTTCACTTTGGCGGTCGCTTTTAGCAAATGTCTCGTTCTAAATGTCGACGGCGGCGTCTGCGTTGACGCAGCAACGGCTCGAGTACCGTTTGTTGATGATGATGCTGCTGCTGCTGCTGCCGCGGCTGCTGTTGCTGCTGCTGTTGTTAGACTCTGACTGCGCCGTTGACGCGCTGCTGGCGCTACAGCTGCTGCTGCGGCGGCGGCGGCGGCGGCGTTGTCGCCTTTGGCCGCCAGTTCAAAACTTTGCCGCACACTCACGCACACATGCAGACAGACAGAGACAGAGACAAAAAGAGAGATCGAGAGAGAGAGAGACACACACACACACACACACACTCACGCACGCGGCGCGCGGCGTCGACGGCGCGGCATTTGATAAGCGATTGTTGTTGTTGCTGTGTGATTTGAGTTAATTTACGATTTTAATTTAGATTCACTTCTTTTTTTTTTTGTTGTTTTTTGTCTATGTTTTTTGTGTTTTATGTAATTTTTCTTGCTGCTGCTGCTGCTGCAGTCGCCGGCCCGCAGCGCTGCATGAAACACACTGGCAAAAAAAAGTGTCAAAAAATATGAGAAATTAAATGCAACAAATTGACATTTTTTGCATTTGTTGTTGTTGTTGTTGTTGTGTTTATCTAATTTGGTTTAAGCGCGAAGCGGTTTGTTGTCTGTCGCACACACACTCGCACGCACACACACACACACACGCACATACACATACGCACAGGCAGGCAGACAGACAGACAGACATATGTGAAGCACACATACAGACGAGAGACGACTGCGACAGCGGCGCGCTCTCGCGATGCTCACAGCTGCAGCGACCGCACAACACTGTCAGCAACCCAAAAACGAGCCAGCGTCGCGCGACGCCAACGTTTTTTCAGCTGCGAGAACAAAATGACAACAACACGACGACGACGCACGAGCAAACGACCGAACGACCGACCGACCGACCGACCGACCGACCGAACGACTGAACGACCGACGAACCACGCACGCCGCCTAAAAGCCAAAGTTGCCCACCTAACGGAGGCTGTGTGTGTGTGTGTGTGTGTGTGTGTGCGTGTACGTGTGTGTGCTTGCGCGTATGTATGTGTGTGTGAGGCGGAGACCGAGCGGCGCTTTGTATTGTGCTGCTCGCCATCTTCTTCTTCTTTTTTCTACGTGCCTTCGCAGCTGAATGAAGTGCGCAAAAATAGTAGTAGAAGACGCCAGCGTTGACAGCGACGGCGACAGCGACGTTTGCTGCGTAGGCTGTGCATAATTTTCCGTTTGTTTTTTTTTTTTGTGTTTTTACGATTGACTGGCAATTGTTATTGGCATTGTTTTTGTTTTGTTGTTGTTGTTGCTGTTTTACGGAAGTGAAGAGAGCAGCTGGCTGCATGCGCAGAGAGCAATAAAAATCGCTTCAACTGTGCCGATTGCAGTTTTGGAATAAAAAGTTTGTTTTGTTTAAATTTCGTAGTAGTTGTTCTTGTTGTTGTTGTCGCTGCTGTTGCTGCTGCTCATCGGCAGCTGTGTTAGTTGTTGTTGATGTTGTTGCTGCAATCATTTTTCATTTGCTGGACACAAAACGTCAACAGCAGCGCTGCTGTTCGCTGAGAGAGCGCTAGCCACAACTCTCTTTCTCTTTCTCTCTCTTGCTCTCGTTTGCCTATATCTTTCCTTCTCTATCGCTCTCTCTCTCTCTCTTTGCGCAGCTAGACAAAGCTGCGCGCTCTTAGGCCATTGCTGCTGCTGCGCTGCTGGCGCCTATGCTGCTGTCGCAGTTATAGAACGGCTCTTCTCCTTGTTGTTGTTGTTGTTATACGTTGCTGCTGTTTTTGCTGTTGTTGTTGTTGCTGCTGTTGCTGTTATTGCGCGTTGCACTTGAAAACTTCATTTACGCATTGCTGCTGTTAAGTTACCCAATTCTCCCACCATTCGGAATTTGCATTTGTTCTGCACGAGGACTCTGGTTCCAGTCTCGACTAAAAACCGTGTGCAACTCAAATGCAAGCAAAAAAAAAAAATGCATTTTCTTTGAAATTAAAAAGAAAATTAAAACTCTTCTTGCAACCGCCTGTTTCGATGCCAGCTAGATATATTTGCATTTATATCTAGATAGCTGTAAGACTGAGGATTAGCAAACAGGACGCAAGGATATGATGTGGATCAGGAATATATATGTATATATATTATGGTTTACAGTTGTTTTTTTTTTTGTTTTTCGTTTAATATTCGTTTAATGAAAACAGTTTTGTTAATATGATTGCAACTGGCAACTGGCAACCAGCAACCACCAGCCACCACCCACCACCCACTTTTGTTTGTTTTTTGTGCGAGTTGAGCTGCATTTTCATGTTGACCGTTGAATTAGGTCCGTTCAGGTTCGTTCGTCCTTTTGTCCCTGGAAAAGTTTAAAATTACTTTGCCCTGGCAATGGCAATAACGAAAACAAAGTATGCCAAAGATGCGACGACTCATAACCACACCACAACCCCCCTCCCCATCCACCCACCGATTCACCACCCCATCCCTAAGGATACGGTGACCCGCACCCACGCAAGGTGCTACTTGCTGCGGGCTCGCATTGCAATTATCCACGGCTTTTCCGACCCAGCTCAGGGTCATCTCCGCCTCGAGAGTTATCCATCAACGTTGAATGGCCCTTGCCTCAAATGAAAATTGCCTTCCTCAACAACAACAACAACAACATCAAGAGGGGGGGGGGGGGGGTAGAGTAATCGGATGCGCGTTGATATTTGCTCCTTGTTGGCTAATTTTGATGCTTAGTTAAGGTGGCCAAGAGCAGCAACGTTAGCCTGCCTGCCTTGCCTTGCCTTGCCCTGCCTTGCCTTGTCTTACGTTACGTTACGTTACATTACGTTACGTTACGTTACGTTACTTGCACGTTTTTATGGCTCTTTAGCTGGGAGCCTTGTTTTGTTTTTTTTTGTTTTTTTTTGTTTTTTTTTTTTCTCACTTGCCCGTTTGCATTTGCCCTTTGCCATCATTTGCATAACAACCCATCCACTGCCTCCACCTCCCCCTCCCCCTCATATATGTTCAGCTTATATATATATATATATATATATATATAAAGAGAGCCTCTGCTAAAAAATTAATATGCATCGCAATAAGAGGCAGCAAATTCGCACACACAAATCATAAACTTCAACAGAAACTTGAGCTAAAAAATCGGTTTTTCATTACATCATCTTAACTTAAGCTGGTTTCCATTTTTATTTTTTTTTTTTTTGTATTTTATAGACTCGCCAGCTTATTGAATATTGTTCATAGCCACAGCTTTATGTTGCACGCAAAAAAAAAAGCAGCAAAAAAACCAAGTAAAGCAAAAATGTTGCCTCAAAAATCGATTTGAACTATTTTGATTAACAACTTTCTTAAAGCAAGAATGACTAATTAAATTGTACAAATGTGCCCCCTTCAACGTATTTATATATAAATAAAACTTTGGCTTTTGCTCTCAGAAGAGCATTTCAAATAAGCAGCGATTTTGTGCTAGAAATTTCTGCTTTTTATCTTTTTGAAAATTGTTGTTCATTTTTGCTATTTTGTTGTTTGTTTGCAACTTGGCCTCCGCTTTGTGCTCCCTATTTACAACAGGAGCAACAAAGTGGCAGAGCGAGTCCAACTAAATAATGAATGGAAAATGGCACCCAGGAGGCACTCGCTTTACACAAATATTGGACGCACCAGCAACACCAGCAACACCAGCAACACCAGCAACACCAACAACATTAACAACATTAAAGACAAACAACAAAAACAGAAGAACAACAATCATAGTCCACATGCTATCATTCAGTGAAGTATTTATATACCCTGCACCCATTCAAAAGGGGTCTAATGGAGCTGTGCTCCAGTATGTAACAGACAAAAGACAGCAATTGCGATCCCATCAGGCATATGAATTCTCGATCTATAACAGCAAACGAGCCGATATCAGAGAGAAGTACAATATAAGTTCTACAATAACACGCTTATCGCATTTTATCGATAACTGTTTCCGATACAAATCGATACAGTTAAGGGACACCCCAATAATAGTCATAATAAAGTTTTAGATTATTGCTAGAAAATATATTATATATCTGTGAATATATGTAACTATATAAATAGAAGACCCTTTAAAAACTAGAAAAACTAATAATTTGATTAGCTGCCAATGTCGAGTTTTAGTATCGGAGATGAGCATTAACTGTATTTTAATATGTTATAAATAAATAATTAAATAAATAAATACCCCGATCAACTGCAAGAATACCAATTGATTTAATCGAATATTTGACAATAAATGAGAGGAGACGGGGTATCTACGAGTCGAGCATTCAAATTTGTATATATATATATATATATATATATATAGGGAACTATATTTTATTTTCTTGTAGTTGTTGTTTATTGTTTCGAGCTGCATGTAAAGTGCCAGATTATTTTTGGTAAGCTTTGTTGTTGGTTGTTGTTGATGTTAACTGCATTGTTTTCCTATCTACCCATCCATCCACCCATCTATCCACCCATCTATCTATCCACCCATCTATCTATCCACCCATCTATCTATCTATCTATCTATCTATAGGATACGCAGTTGAATTTCTGAATTGTAATTGCTATCTGACTGGCTAAAGTTTATAACAATGGGAAGATGTCGAGCAGGGGACTGAGAAGGGCGACCAACTATCCTGTGCTGAAATCTTTACTTATAATTCAATTCAAAATCAGATGCTTCAGCTGCCCCTTCTACTTGCCATTGTTCTTTGTCCTCGTGTGTGTGTGTGTGTGTGTGTGTTACACACATTCGCACAACATTTTTGCCCAGTTTCACAATAATAACATAATCAAGGACACGTCTTGAAGTTTTCACTTTCCTGAGTAATTGAAGAGGCAGGCAATTTGCAAATAATTTATTCAATTATTGCAAACCAAACGCAATTGATGATGCTGTGATAAGCTATATGTGCATGTGCTGCACCGACCTCAACATACCCTGTGATCTTTGACTAGAATCTATGTCAAACGACTCTATCTGCATATGGTACTCAATGCGTATACTTAATATATTTAATATAATAATATTTGACACTTATTGTAGAGTATCGGCGCTTCGTTGCTGCCCAATAGGAAAACTTTTTCTCGTTTTCGTTTTCGTTTTTATTTTATTATTTTAATGTTTTCAATTTCCTGCGCTTTGAACTCTGTTTTCCTTTCAGATTTGCATGCTGAGTGCGTAAATACCTATCTGCTATGGAAATAAGTATCTGTGTGTGTGTGTGTGTGTGTGTGTGTGTGTGTGTGTGTGTGTGTGTGTGTGTGTGTGTGTGTGTGTGTGTGTGTGTCTGTGTGTGTGTGTGTGTGTGTTTGACGACTGCACTTCTTACTCAGCGGCTGGGCAAAATAAATTGCATACGTTTCTCAAATATTTTTCGCTTTTACATTTTTATAATTTCAGTTTGCTAAATTTCCACTTGACGGAGAGAGCGAGAGAGAGGATAGAAAGAGACAGCTGATTGGGAAAGGGAGGGGGTACATCAACTAAACGTAAGTGCAACGTGGGGCAGGTGCAAAACTTCTCTAGATACCCACATCTCTTGAGGGCCAATTCTGATGCTGCAGCTTACCGAAGGATAACACAAATTACATATTGAAATGGCCTGTTAGCAAAGAAGTTATTAGAACTTCGCTGAAGTCTGGCCTGAAGCGGAAACGGAAATTCACTGTTGATTTCGATAGCATTTACGCCGATTTCTCATCGTTTGTGCAAACAAAGAACTGCTTGTGTTTGTGGCAAAGGTAAAAACTGTTTACTAGACGAGCTCTCTCTCTCTCCTCCCTCTCTCTCTCTCTCTCTCTCTCTCTCTCTGTCTCTCTCTTTCTTGCAACTTTTCTAAATTTTGTTTATATTCATGCAGCCAAAAGTTAATCATAAAAATGTGGTGAGAACAAAAAAAACGCCAAGGTTCAACGTGTTTACTGATTGTTTTTCCGGTTGCCTTCGGGCAACGCCCTCCAATCCGACAATCCCCGAAAGCAGTGCTGCCCCGCCCAGCCCAGATCCGCCGCCGCATCCAGCCAGTTGCTGTTGATGCCACAGCCACATTTTAAATTCAATGCTCTGGCAAATTTGGCAACAAAATGTGGCTGATTGATTTGCCATTTAGCCATAATCGATAACCATTTTGGCTAAGGCACGAAAATGCCCTTCAGCTTGCTTAATTTAATTTCATTTGCCAGCTTACCAGTTAACAGTCAACTAGAGAAAACGTCAAGACGCGACTTCAACTTACCTATAAAGAGAGACAAAATATGCATACAAATTAGTTGAAATTTTTGAATAATGCTCATTAATGATCATTAAGTTACTGAACTATATTATATATTGGGCAATTTTGTGTTTAATTCAAAGATCACTTTGAAAATGCTGCTCAAACTTCAAGCAATTTAAGCATTGCTAAATGATTTTAAGTCCAACTTGAATAGAGCAAAAGCTCGACAAGTTTGAATGGAAAATAATGTTGAAAATATTAACTTTTTATTGTTTTTTTGAAAAGGGTTTTTAAACATATTTTGGATAAGGAATATATAAGGAGTATATATATATATTATATATTAATATGTATAAATATGTATTGGCCTAAATTTAAAATAAAATTGGCTTGTAGAATTATGATATTTCAGATAAAGCAAGTTATTTAGAATATAATTGAAAGCTTTGCCATATGCAGGAATTACTTTGGCGCTTTAAGCTTTTCGTTTTTGGCGTGGCTTCCGTTTAAGTTGCGTCGAGGCTTAAAGCTTTCGCTGCAATTTCCTGACCCGCAGCAACTAAAAGTGCAGTGCGCAAAACAGTTACTCGCAGAGCTTTGCAAAAATGACATAAAAAGCTGCGAAACGAATTTAAGCTTTCTGCCCAGCGAATATAAAAGCTTTTTGGGCAATGGCTTTCAGCTAAGCAGCGATGTGCAATGTGTGTGTTCACCACAAAGTATAAATGGAAAAAGGAAAAGCTTGCTGTGGTGAAAAGCTCAACTGGCGGCGTTTCTGTTGCACGTGCGGCCCAGCGGGGTGTATTGAGGCTGGCAAAGTGCTCGACTTGAGCGTGTGGAGTGCGGTGAATTAACAATCTGGAATCACTCGAGCCGCAAGAGCAAAAGCACAAGCAAACAGGATGCACAACTGACAGCTGGCAGCTGACAGGGACACGTGTCCTCGTCTCTCAAGTGCTACGCCTCAACACCCACTTTGTGTGGAGACTAATCAAACTGCAGTTGCCAGTTGCTTTAACCGGCTCTTACGAACTGAGCAACCGCAACCTCAGATGCCACTTGCAACCTTAATTTGCAGCTACAAATCGTTGGCCAGCTCAGCTCAGCTTGCGATATTTCGGAATTATGTGTGATTTATATTCGGATATCGTATCTCGATGTGCAACTGTTCGTTGTTGGATGTGGCATGCGGCATGTCGCATGTGGCATTTGGAGTCTGTTGCAGAAATGTGTATCCTGTACACTGTAGTCCTTTCATCCCCAGCTATTTAATTTACCTCTCTATCCTTATCAATTTAAGACTCCTCCGCCACAAAATGCACCTGGCAAATGTTTTACGTGGCGCATACGAAATATCTTTTTACTCTTTTGCCCACAATTTGTATGCTTTTCACTTGCCACATGCAGCATGTGACACTAATTAACAACCTGGCATTGCCAAAAGCCTTTTCATTGCTTTACACGTTTTTTTGTTGTTTTTTTTTTTTTTTTTTTTTTTTTTTTTGTTGCAGCTTGTGTTGAATTCACAGTTTTTGACAGTTGCAGCCAGCTCGGGCAGCAGATTATTTCGAAACTTTGGTTTTTCACAAAGCTTGCCAAACCAGCAGAAAAATGTTAAATTACATAAAAGCCAGAGTAAAAACTAATTCCAGCACTATTTACAAAAAAAAAAAAAAAAAAAAAAATACACCCAAAAAAGCCGACCGCACTAATTGGACAAGATTATTAATTTCAAAGCGGATGCTGCTGAAGCCAAAGGTAAGTGTTGAAATTGCTTTTGGGGAGTAGTTGTTATTAAAATTGTTGCCGTTGTTTTTTTGGGCTGCAGATAATTTCGTTAGTTAATTAAGGTGCTACACACACACACACACACACACACGCGCGCACATCGTTGTTGCAGCGTCTGCGTGGTGTTTCCGTGTCAACACGTTTTTGGCCAAAATTCGCGTAAAAATGCCTTCATTATCGCCGTAAAGTATGCAATGCGTATTTAATATACACACAAACAAAGAAGCCACGCGCTGTGCGAAGATGCCTTAAAAGGGTTTCCTAAGCCCTAAGTCGAACATCCTTACACGCCTGCACAAATGCCCCATCTACTTGCCACTTACTTAGTTCGCCGCACCACCCAGCAGCCATTGTTGTCTCTTTGTGCCACATTTTGTGTATTTCTTTTGTTTTTGTTGTGTATTTTTTGTATTTTTTTTTTTTTTTGTTTTTTTTTTTTTTTTATTTTTTACTGCGGGTTTCATTTTGCCTGTTTGTCATTGAATCTTTTCTGTCTGTTTGTCTTGAAACTGAGCGCCAAGGATACCGTGGAGCTGGGTGAGGGTTGGTTTGGCGGGGCGGTGGCGTTTGGTTGGTTTGATGGTTCGTTGCTTCCGCTTGGCCTCTAATCGAGCTCCCAAAACGCCTTCAGCTGCTCAGTTTAATTTAGCATTAGAGTTGCGCACAACGACAACGACAACGACAGCAGCAACAGCAGCAACAACAACAGCAACAGCAGCAACAACAGCAACAACAGCAACAACAACAAAGTGAAAAGGAAACACAGGCCGAGAGGGTATTGAAAAATACTTGGACACATATAAATGGAGGCCAAGTGAAAGTCGAGTTTTATCCCTGGGCAATGGCTCCCCCGAGGTGCTGAATCTTTCTCCTGCTCCTGCTCCTGCTCTCTCTCTCTCTCTCTCTCTCTCTCTCTCTCTGTGTCTGTCTCTCTGTTGATTTCGCTGCTGTTATTATTTTTGTTGGTCTTTAAAAATAATTTTTATCTTTTGTTTTCTTTTTTTCTCTTTTGGCAAGCCCATTTGTCTGTTATGTTTTAAATAATAAATAAACTGTAAACATAAGTCACGCATACATAAGGCACAAAAGTTGAACCCTTGGCTTTAAAAGATTTATGTATATTTGTTTGAATATATATATCTATATATATTTTGCTGGTTGCCTCTTGATGGGTGGTTTGAGTGGTTACCCTCAAGTACAGCTTTGAACAGTGCAATTTTAAAGCTGGCACAGATAGTTGAGGTATAAATTCCTTTTAATAAACAAAGCAGTCGAAAGCGCGACAGAGAGAGAGAGAGAGAGAGAGAGAGGGGAGAGTGAGAACGAGAGAGCGGGTGGCAAGCGAAGTCGACTAAGTGTCTGACAAGTTTATTATTAAATTATTAATGAACATGCACTTAAAATGTTGAGCAAACATTGACATGCAGTCGATAGACATCCGTCAATAGTTAATGAAGGGATCAGTTCCAAAAAAGGAGTCACAAAGAAGGATGGGGACTGGCCATTAAAGACAGCTTCCTTCGTATTGGACGCAACCCACTTCGAACAGCTTTCGCACTGCTCCAATTTATTGAATATTTTACAAGTATCCGCTAATTGGGGGATTGTCGGAAAAGCACGTTGGTTCATAAAGTATGCCAGGCCGAAATTAAAACATTTAGCAACTAATTAAAATTGAAGCGGTTAACTTTCCATGTCGAAAATATAAACGGTCTCTTGACATGTTTTTAGCTATTTTTGCATATTCATTTACAAGCCAAAACTTGTTGGCTCTGATTTAAAAGCTTGCTGAAATATCACATTATTTTATATATGTTTTGTGTGGCTGATGGGATTAAGGGAACATATGCGTATGTGTGTGTGTGTAGGTGTGTGTGTGTAGGTGTGTGTAGGTGTGTGTGTGTGTGTGTGTGTGTGGTGTGTGCAAATACAAATGCTGAATTTAAGAGCGTGCTTTCTATTTATAATAAGCAGCAATTTGCGCGTTGTACCAATAAATAAATTTGTAAGAGTGTTCTAGTAGAGAGACCTCGACTAGCGGATACCCTAAACTTAAGTCTAACTAAGTCTATCACAATAATAAATGGGTATATGTGAATAGTAAACAGTTTTTCAATACTGTGCAATGATCAATATATATATATATATATATATATAGAATTGTTTCTTGCAATTTTTGAATTTCGTTTCTGGTTCGGAAATTGAATAGGTAAATTTGATTTGATTGACAGTCGAAGAATATGTCAATGTTGATGAACATACGCAAGCAATCAGTTATTGATATGCTAAAACTAATAATCCAAATTGAAGCATCTCCAATGCTTATAGTCTCTGAGATCGGCATACAGAATATATTGTATACAGTATGGGTATTATTCTATTTCCGTATCATTGTGCTTAAGAGGTGTTCCTGTTGTTATGGCATTGCCTGTCGCCAGGATGCTGCTCTGTCGATATGAATTCAATTCAATTCAATTCAATTCAATTGGAGCCAAAAGTCCTGGCAACTAATGCTACCAATAAATGATCAGTGGGTCGACAATTAATTAATTAACCTGCTCTTTAATAAATGATTACTTTATTATATAATTATTAACTTTTGCGAATGAATGCAATTAACGGTGCTAAGGATTAGCTTCTGTGTTCTTTTCATCTTTCCTCCTTAATATACATATCAACGTATCCTTCTCTGATTCTCGCATTCTCTCTCTCTCTCTCTCTCTCTCTCTCTCCGCTATCTTTGTCTCAGTGATGTCCCGCTGTCGTTGCCAGGCCTTGGAACGAAAACATTTAAATTTAATTATACGACTATGACAAACAATTTTGGCATTTTGACAACGAGCCACTGGTGGGCGGGGGTAATATGGGATGTGAGCGGGGGGATGCTGGGATGCTGGGTGCCAGAGTGTCAGCTGTCTAACGCTGTTGACGACTGGCAATCGTCGAACTGCGAATGACATTTCGAGCGCACACAGAGCGTATGCGCGATTTATCTCCCATACCAAAGTAACTACAACAACAACAACAACAAGAACAACAACAAGAACAACAACAAGAACAAGAACAACAATTAATAATGCGATGAGCATTTTACAAACAAACTCCGGGCTCAAACGGGCCATGAAACGCAGATGCTGACAAGAGGAGCAACGCAGCAGGGGGCATGGAGTGGGAAGGGAAACATGGAAGCGGACATAAACAAGCTAATTAGCCGAAGGCTAAAAGGGAGCTGTTAATCAAAAGAGTATGTTAATGTTGCTGTTGTTGTCGCTGTTGTTGCACAAACAATGTGCTTAACTCAAGCGATTTTATCTCATAAAATAGTTATCCAAAACATGTTGTTGTTTTCAATTAAATTGTGTCAAACTAGTTTGAACCGCGTCATCTGTATTTTGTATGCCCATTTTGTGCAGCCCAATTCAGGAAACTGATTTCTACTTTTAAGTTGTTCACTTTGCTCGAAAACAACAAATTGCTTGCGGCACAACTGCGATTTTGAATTATTCATGTGCAAATGATGACATTGAGAGACCCTCGGGATAGCATTTCCCAGTTATGTGCAACATATAGGTTGTGAATGTGAACTATCAGCGAGGTAAGCCCATCAAAGATAATTGAATTCCAAAATTGAATTGATGAAAGTAGCTTTTATGCAACTTCCAAACTTTTCACTTTCTGAGCTCCAATCGAATATTATTATTACTCGTTTAATATTTATTGTCTATCTATATTTTTACTGCTCATATAAACAACACATCCACATCCACAAATATATATAAACATCTGTTCGAATTGTGATTTTTATTTTTTTTTGCAACTTACACAAACAACTTAAGCCTTTTAAGTGTTTTTGTGCTCGAACTGAATGCACTCGGCTCGGAATTGTTTCTTTTTTCTTTTTCTTTCAATTTCACTTTTCTATTTCTTTTTCTTTTTCTTTGGTAAAATAGTCAACAACTTGGCGTTGCACAGTTGCAACCCAGTTAGCTCCATTTATATATATATATAAATTTATAGAAATTAACCAATACAAAATATATTTATGTTTTATAAATTAGTTGTATATATTATTTTAAATATGCTTATTTTGCATATCGATTTTTGTATTCATTATTCTGGCTTATTGTGGAGATAAAAACTAACTTTAACTTTGGCCAACTTGTGCCACAAAGTAAATGTTTCAAGTGCAAGTTTGCCAAGATATGCGAACTAAACTCACAAAATATGCATAGAATTAATATGCGAATGAATTGTCTGAACAAGCTATATGATATAGTATTATGATGTTAACGATTTGTTGCCTAAATATGGCGAGCAGAATCACGCGCATATCTAGAAAGTTTTGCTGCGAATATCTTGGCAAACAAAATAGTTGCAGTTGTTTAGCGATATGCCAAGGTTCATCAAGATTGCTTCGAGACTAGTTCGCATCGAGGCAGACGGGCAGAAGGGCAGACGGACGGACGGGCAGACGGGCAGACGGACAGACGGACAGACGGGCAGACGGGCAGACGGATAGACGTATATGGTTATATCGATGCTGCACAACTTGATTGATGGCATTTGTAATGGGTTCAGGGGCAGACTAATAATAAATGATGGAGCCTGAGGCACTTACCCAAAGAGATCTGTGTCGCTGCCGGGAAAACTGATGCGCGGCGACAGAGGCGAGCGTCCGGCTCGCTTGAGCATATCGTGCAGTCCGGGCGGAGCGTGTATGGGGCTCAAGATGGTGATCTTGCGATTGGGTGGCGCCAGGAAGCCACCGCTTAGCGTGAGCTGGGTGCGCATACCCTGCGACGAGGAGCTGCTCTTCATCTCAATGGTCTCCGCCGACTTGGAGATGAGTATCGATGATGATTGCTGTAGTCCCAGCTTTGACATCGATATCGATGGCAAGCCACCCGCCGATGTCTCGCCCAATGCAACATCGCCGCTCGCCGCTGATGCGTCATCTATCTGCGTGGGATGCGCTGCGGATGCATTTTTCTGGCCGTGCACCGCTCACCGGCGCTACGCTGGCAGCCGCCTCCGAGTGCGCCGATGTGGAGCGCACAAATTGCCGGACATGCTTCTGATGGGCGGTTAGAAAACCATGCGCCTCGGGCTGTTGCAGAAAACTCTGAAACTTGGACTTGGTGGCGCCAGCAACGGCGCCAGTAACAGCACCAATTGCAGCACCACCCGTTGCAGTTGCACCTCGAGCCGCTCACATAACGTGTGCTGCTGCTCCTCTGCTCGCTGCTAATGATCGATGTGGAGGATTGTGCCTTCAGCTGCTGTGCGATAACAGCTGCTGAGTTGAGCAGATGAGTACTCTGCTCGGCAATGATGGCACTGGACTGCAGACTCTGGCTGCGTGCACTGCTCGATATGATCTTTTGCTGTTGCATTTGTTGCATCTGTTGTGTGGCATTGGCGGTGGCGGCGGCGGCGGCGCTGCTGCTGCTGCTGCTTGTGCTGCTGGTAACGGAAAAGGAACGGGTCGCCAGTTTGCTGCTGGTGCTGGTGCTACTCGTGCTCGATGTCTGACTATATTTCTGGGTATGCATCAGTTTCGTCTGCTGTTGTTGCTGCTGCTGCTGATGCTGCTGCTGCTGCTGCTGCTGCAGCTGCATCTGCGGCTGTTGCATCAACAGCGGCTGCTGTTCGGACAGCGATGAGGCAAAGACACTGTTCATCGCCCGGTCGAGCTGAGCTCCAAATCGGCAATGGAGCGCACCTCCTCCGCATCGACCTCGCTGGGCGTGGTGATTATGTATTGAGGTGGCGCTATCGGAGCAGAAGCTCCATTGCTGTCGCTGTTGTTGCCAGACATTTTGTTGGATCCGTTTCGATTCGGTGCGGTTCGGTGCGGTTCGGTGCGGTTCCTCGACTGTGCTTTGTGGTTCTCAGGCTTGTTTTCTTGTTTCGGATTTTCTATTGTTTTCGCTAAGGAACATAAAATTGGTTGTTTTTTTGTTTTGTTTTTGATTTTATCATTCACAGTTAAAACTTGTCTGCGACTGAAACTTGAACTCTTCTCAAACTCTTGCCGGCTTTCAAATGCCGCTACAACTTTTGTTTTTTACTCGCCACAATCGAATTTATCGCATCTACCTGGCAAAACTTTGCAGAAAACACAAACCCCTCAAACACTTTTGGTCATAATGCGATGCACTCAGGCAATCACGACCAGGTCTGAATAGAAGTGTAACAATTTACAACAAGTGAACGAACAGCACTTGCAGCACTGGCAGCACTGGCAGCACTTGCAGCACTGGCAGCACTTGCAGCACTTGCAGCACTTGCAGCACTTGCAGCACTGGCAGCACTTGCAGCACTTGCAGCACCATTCTCTCCACATCAACTTTCAATCGAAGTTAAGAAGCATCACAACAATTTAGCTTTGCTATGATTTTAAGTTGGACTTGTAAAACGATTCGGCAAGCTAAGCTGGCATTTATAAAGTGTATCTGACCAAACTGACCAAATATATATATTACATTATTACATCAGTGCTATCAAAATATTCTCAATGTTTTTCATTAGTTAAAGCTTCTTAATTCGCTTCTTTTTTTAGGTCTTCTTTCGTTTACAATTTTTGTTGTTTGTTGTTAAATTCAGTAATTCAAATAGAGGTCAACGCATTCGCTAGTCCAAATTGAATTGAAAACTTTTATGTACCGTTAGAGACATTGTGGCAAATGTTGAAGTGCATGTGCTGAATGCCACATGCTCGAGGGCTGCACAAAGTTGTGCCCCAATTCGAGTGCAACATGTAGCCAGACAGAGGAATCGCAGTTTGGATGTGACAAGAAAATACAAAATAAATAAAGAAAAACTTCTGCGTATTCACGGAAGACACCTTGCCACCTTTGTCCAAACCTCAACCCACTTCACCGCTGCCTAGCTGTCGACCTTGGGCGATGTGCATGCCACAAGAAAAAAAAAATAAAATAATAATAAAATAGTTTTACTCTTTTCGCTGCCAAGCGGATGTCGCATTTTTAATTTTCTTTTATTTCTTTTTTATAATTTTTTTTTGGTGCGCTAACAAGCTGCATAATTAAGAGCACACATTTTGGGGCAACAGAAGGAACTGTGAAAAAGTGGAAAACTGTGCGCCTCGAGCTATGACCCTGAATCGCATCAAATCACAGCTCGCCAGTAGACCACTCCCACATCCCACTCCCACGCCCACTCCCTGTAGACCTTTAGCCAGCTGGCCAGGAATGAGTTGGTGTCTGCATTGTTTGCAGTGCAGTCACAAGTCATAATGCTGACTATGGCCTTCGACATGTGCCATTAGTTGATTGGGCATGATCAATGTCGGAAATAGTACAGAGAGCACTCGACCATAGGCCCAGTGGACACAGGATAACGCAGTCCTAACGGCAGTAAAGTGCATTTATCAATCATGTGGCGAACAAGCAGCACATATATACATATATACTATATGTCCTATATATGTATGCACACGCAGCTGTAGCTGTCAAATTAGCAGCAAATCAAAAATCTGTCTTCTCTCAAAGATGCTCTTCTTTTATCAATAATCCAATAAGATATTGAATACTGAATTTCTGAATGGGTAAAAACAATTTTAGTTTAAAAAATCGAAAAATGTTTGAAAATTATGATTTTGGCTCTTCCTGCAAATCAAAATTTGGAAAAAAACACAACTATTTGCGGGGAATCTTAACATTATTTTACTGATATATCGCACACGCTCCATAAGAATTGAGAACAATTCCAAAGCCATACTTGAGGAATAGGAAAGCTTTGCTGTTTTTATTTTTTCTATAGATATTATTAACTAAGTCTTTTCTAAAAAATATTAAAACAAACACAAGTATTTTGCTCAGTGCAAAGCGCACTTCTCTCTTTGTTTGTTTTTTGTTGTTGTTGTTTTTGTAAGCAATCTCGGTTAGTGAATATGTGATGCAATCAGACCGAGTTGAGTGTGTGTGCCACATTCAATGTCAATGCACGCTTTCAATGGGTTTATGGCATTGCGGCCATTACGTTAATTCAAAGCCGCAACGCAAGCCAGTTGCCATAGTTGTCTTGGCCAAGTTCAAGAGCAACAGCTCAATGTTTATTTAAGAATGCCAAGCTAAATCGAATTGATATTGATGAACTTATCTAGTAGCAAAAGAAATGTTCCTTTTGTTCATTGGTTAGTTATATATATATATATATCCTAACAATATGTTTCGATTAGTTCAATAATGTTAGACAATAGTGGCAAAGAAATTTCGACTGGTCAATTTGAATCTGAATAAATAACCCGATCAGCAAATTGCAAATGTGCTGATGAAATAATTGTGAAATATAAAATAATCGAAAGCGTATTGTGGGAAAAACCAGTTACGAGGGGTTCGACCTTGGGCTTGCATCGTCTCATGCCCTTAAAATGGTTCAGGGTTTGAAATTGATTGCGCTTTGCTCGAGTCACTTTGCCCTTGCTGCTTGCTGCTTGCTTGGCGGTATTTTGCTGTTCAGATCAGATGGGTGTTTGGATATTGTTTCCCTACACCCTTTTGCCCGCACTCAAAGTAATTGCGATGGAAAAAATTGATTGCATAATTGCAATTAGTGTGGGGTTTGCGCTGAGCGACAGCTGTCGCTGCATTATTGCATAAATCCGATCCAATGCAAAGGCGAACCAATTTAATTTGATTTGCTGCAACTAAGCCGAACTGGCTGCCCCGCCCCCTTCCCCTCTCCATCACCATCATACTTCATGTATTTACTCTTTGCCTAGCCAGGCTTTCATTATAGCCATATATGTATATATATTTTTGTAAATATTTGACGTGCTTGATGGCTGGCCATTCTTTGAAACAATGCCTGACAGCAACAAGAAGAGCAAACAATAAAGTCAATTTGCATGTCTCAAATCGCAACAGCAAACAGTTCCCATTTTTCTAATTTGAATCCGACCATAAGATAGTCGCTTTAATATCGATGTAATCGATTTAGTATCGATTAATATCGAATTAAATAAAACAAAAATTTCAATAATTTTGTATTTCTCGTTGACGGCCTATATTATATTTCATTGGGTTATTCTTTGATTTTTAATTATCTAGCAATTTCAGCAATTTACGTTTAAAACAAATATTTGATATATATATATATATATATATATATATAAATATGTGATTTGCTTTAACCGCTTCAATTGACAACTGGTAAGTATCACGCATGACCGTTTATCCATTATTAATAAATGACATATTCATCAAGCTATTAATTAAATGTGCACACCTTGTGTGTTTAAATGCTAATTAGTTCGCCAATCTTTTAAAATGATTAAAATTAATAATTAAACTTCGCTATTAATTAAGTTATCAGCGTCATTTGGCAGTGCCACAATTTAAACCCATTGAATATAGTTTTTTTTGCGAGTACGAATAATACGAGTGCAAAATTGCTATTTAATTTAAAAGTCGAACATTTAAATAAGTAAGTAACAAGTCAGAATGAATTCATATATATATATATACATATATTTTTTTTTGTAACTTTTTTGATTTAAAAATGTTTGGTGCGCATGTGAAGTGCTTATAAATGATGTTGGCAAAAACGCTTGAAGCAATACCCTTTTGGGATTCGTGGCTTTCGGCCTCATCCACTGCAATTCAACATGATATATGGCTAATGATGTTGACAGCATGCATGTCAGAAAAAAAAAAAAAAAAAAAAAAAAAATGGCTAACAGTAGCGCTTTTGATGCTTTAGTTGCCTCCAAGGCATTGCTAGGGGCGTTCTGTAAGCTACGGCAAATGGGCGATGCCACTAAAAACACGCCCATACATCAGCCATATCCCAGCAATATACATATGTGTGTACATGCAAAAAACAAACACTACATAAATGCATATGTCAGTGTATGGACAGCTGAGCTGAGCTAACAAAAAAAAAAAAAAAAAAAAAAAAAAAATAGAAAATTGATAAAGGCAGTGGTTTTAAATCCTGCACCGATTGAAAATGATTTGCAGCCATTTGAAAAAGCAGCCAATAATAGTTTGCACAACAGGCAAAACAGGACATCTCTGACCCCATCAAATGACGAGATATCCCTATCGCAAATCAATAAAATAATAAAAGAAAAATAGCCAATAAAATGAAATTAACTTGATCTACATCTTATAGTCTACGAGATCGGCGTGCTCAAAATGGACTGACAGACATTGGTAGATGGACTCGTCTGTTGATCCTGATACATCTCGTGGAGTATACAAAAAATACTGCTGTTTCTTACTAATTGCAGTCGAATCAATCAAACGAGTTAACAAGTGCCATTTGCAGTTGCTGTCGAATGAATTCGATTAAAAGCTACAAACAAAAACCGATATATCAATATATCAATATGTTTGCACAAAATGTCTATGAAAACAGTAATTAGCCTTTTGAGAAATAACCAAAAAAAAAAAAATACTATTTAATTTTATAGTGCAAGAGTTAATCGAATTAACGAATTACAACCGTTATGTTATGGCAACGTATAAAAAACATTAATTCGGAGAAATGGCAGTAAACTAAATTAAATAATTCAAAAATCGCCACTGGATATTCTTTTTGCGATAATGGAATGCCAAGGACAGTAAATGGCAGTTGACATTTAAAACATTTACAACCTTGACGTCAATCAAAATTAGCCATGTGAATTTTATGCCAGGCTCCTTTGGCAGATTGCGAATCACCACTGATTAAAATGCACTTAACGTGAATAATTTTGTTGACATTATTATTTTTCTTGTTGCTGTTGTTGTTGCTGTTGCTGTTGTTGTTGCTGTTGCTGTTGTTGGTATTGCTGCCATCAAACTCAATTTAAAGTTGCTCTCGGATTTTTTAATAAATCTACCATGCGGCTGACCTTAAGCATTTTAATGGGAGTGTGTGCTTGTGTGTGTATATATATGAGTGATTTCAATTTAATTTAGTAAACATTCTCCAGCCTCCGCAGCTAAAGTCGGCAAATTAACAGGCATTGCAGGTTGAAATAACAAAATCAGATTGGAGAAGGAGGCATCATGGTTGAAGCTTAACCTTAATTAAACTGCAGCTTTTATGTTTGCTGTCTTTAATGCTCATAAATTATATACACACAATACATACATACAGTTAAGCAAATATTTGAAAATAACTGAACCTTAAGCAAGAAATATGTATTAGCCTTGCCTCGCATATTATTGAGGATTAGTCCAGTGAAATGAAAAAACAGCATCTGATTTGTTTTTATTTTATATAGATTGTAGATTGCAGATTGCAGATTGTAGATTGTAGATTGTATTCCAAATACTATGCTTATAATCCAATCTAATCAAGAAAAGGTTGGGTTAACTCTTTTGGCAATTTACAACGAGTTGTGCCAAACACTTCTGCAGCTGGTAGGCGGTCTTGGACTCCGGGTCGGACTCGGAAACCGGATGCGTTTGGCGCTACGTATAATTTGTGAAAACTTGTCATCGTAAATGTTTTATATGCCAGCACACCTACAGGGGGTGCCATGCAATTTAATCAAAGTTGCCTTAATCAATGAAATACCGCAGCGCACATCCAAATGAAATAAGCCAGCGAATTGAAATTATAGGCGGCATTCCGGACTAGTGAACCTTACAAAAGCATATTCAAGCTGTACGTGCGCCAGGTGGATAAGGGGTGGTAGTGGGCGAGGCAGGCGTGGCTAGCTTAAAGCCAACACGACAATCATAAACAGAAAGTTCGAGCCAAAGTCAAAGCCAAAGTCAAAGCAAAAGCCCCACTTGGCGATAACAAGCAGGCAAAATGTACCAAAGTATTTAATATATTTGGAATGCTATTTGACATTCAGAGCGAAACTGAACAACAAAGTTATGGCTGCAGCAATGCACTCATAATAATAATAATAATAATACACAATCCAGCAAAACAGTATTTTTGCTATATATGAAATTGTTTTCGACCAAAAAAATATAAGAAATTGTATTACAGCCAAAATTCATGCAAGTCCCTACGAAAATTCTTCTTATATTTGTGGTGTTCATTGAGAGCTCTCAATTTGTTTGTTGCATAGTGTAAACGAGTAAAATGCAGAGCAAATGAATTTAATGATAAGCTACTGGCACGCGAAAGTGGTAAGCAGAGAAATACAATGGGGCAGGCAGTAATGAGGGAGTGATAGGGCACAATAGAAATTCTACGCAGTTGGCCATAAATTTGCTTAATTTATTGTGCGTGTTACATGAGCCGGATTATTTTTCTTTATTTTTGGCTTTAAAGCCGGCGTTGAGCGCAAATAGGCAATCGAAGATTAAAAGTGACGAAGCTCAAAGGCGCCACTGCGAAAGGCGTCCGGAAGAAGGCTGTAAAAGGGCTGGCGAGGGATGAGGGATGGTAATCAAGACGAAGACGGCGACGGCGACATCGTTTGTGGCACAAAAGCCTCAAAACCGATTTGATGATGGGGTTGAGGTTGTTGTTGTTATTATTGTGGTTGTCAGGTTGTAGTTGTCTTTAAGTTGACACAGAACTGACCTTTTGATGGGCGGCAGCTCGTTAGAGGGTGTGCGGCAGCGTTAACGGAAGGTGGCTGATGGCAAGTGCAAGATAAATGTGGCAAATGTCAAAAGCAGCACATTTTACTGCGCAACTCATTTAGTTTAGTGTTTCGTTCATTTATGGAGCTTTACATAATAATTTCTTAGTCGTTTTGCTTGCTTCCATATACATTAAATAATTAGACATGAAATAATTTGAGACATATCTACATACATATGTACATGCAAATATATATCTTACATATTGAGTTAACTGCATTGCTGCATTACGATATTGGTTGGCCAACAAGATGGCTTCACAGAACTTGCAGATACAAAATTGCCATTGACATCTTACAAGTTGCCATTGGCAGCTGGCTAAATCGGAAGCTGAAGATAGTTACGCAATGCAATATCTCATTCAAGGTACAAAGGAAAATTAAGTTAAATGATTATAATTCATTATCGATTGCTATCCAAATGGAATACGTATCCAATTTCAGATTGAAGCTTTCGTTTGCTTTCAATACGGTATTCTCTTTACAAATGTACATTGATTAATCTAATTTTTTCAATGTATTGCTGTTGGTGTTGCTCTTGGTACAGGTTGAATAGGTCTGCAGTCTAGCTGTGAAATATGTTACGTAATCGGCAATCATTCCATCAATCCAGTGCAGTCAGTCAGTCAGGCACTCAGTCAGTCAGGCAGTCAGTCAGTCAGGCAGTCAGTCAGTCAGGAACTCATTGCTTCGACTTGAGTTGGGTCACCCGCTCAACGCACAACTTTCTACCCTCGAAAGCACACACACACACACCAGCACACACACACACACTAGCAAACACCCCCACACACACACACAAGTGACAACCATGGGCAAAAAATATTGAAAGAATTACGAAGCTTCGTTCGCAACGTGAACAAAAAAAAGAAACAAAAAACGGAGTCGTTTGACGGAAGCGCAACACGAAATGCAAAATCGATGTGGACGAAAACTTGAGGAATTTTTATTTTAGCATTTAGGCGGCTTCGCAGCTTTAAAAGCCATATAGGAAGCTGTCTCAATGGTGGGCATAGAAAGTAGTATCATTGTCCTGCCTCGATATATACATACATTGTGTGTGTGTGTGTGTGTGTGTGCTTATGTCTGTAAAATATGTACTTGATTTGCTGTGCGTGCTTGTGGTGTGTGTGCACAGTGAAAAGTGTGTGTGTGTGTGTGTGTGTATCTGTGACAGACAATGTAAACGTTTGCCATGCTGTGCCGCAGATATTTTGTACACAAACCCACCCACACACATCCACACACACACACACACTCACACCCACACACACTCACACACTAACACACACTCACACCCACACACACACACTCACACACACACGCGGACACGTGGATAGCTTATCCAAAAATGTGTGTGATGTGCATGTGTCAACCTGTTTGGTTGAGAATCCCAATCCAAAAATGTTGCTGACACTGTCCAATACTTTTAGTGCCGTCTCTTTCGCTCTTGCTCATTCGCTGCCGATGTCCAAATATTTATGGGTTTCTGTGATAAATTCACACACACACACACACACACACACAAACGCACACAACTTGTAATGCAATATACAATATTGTGCCACTTTCCGGCAAATTCTTTCTCATTTTTTTTCGTTGCCTACTTTTCAGGTCGGGCAATTATATAACAATATTATGCTATGAATAACAAACATATGATTTGCTCTGTGAATGCCGGCTGCCCAAGTTACCTGAGATAAAAAAAAACTATGTTCAAAGCATTCATCATAGATACCCTATAGTTTTAATAGTAAGTGGCAATTAAATAAATAATTGACCAATTTATTTGTTTAAAAATCCGTTCGTTATGGAATTATTGTATTTTAAGAAATATTAATTGTGTATATAAATTAAAAAGAAAAAAAACAACTATTAAAAAGTTTAAATATTATGTATATTTAATTAATCTGAAAATTATTTCGAAAGTAACGTTTAATTTGGGGCATCTTTCATTTTCTGGGTGTCAAACTGACTGACAACATAAATGCTCCACTTCGGTTACTTAACGGCTACAGGGTAGATAAAACAACAAAATTATCGACCGAAATTATTACAGCTGCCAGGAAGTAGGCAATGGAACAAATATGAACTGTTGCCTGTCGTTTAAAACGTGACCACAAATGATGAGGCGGATTGTGACAGAGCCAAACCAAAAGCTGCACTCCAGCAACTGCTATATATTATACACACATATATATATATACATATATATATATATATGTATATGTAAATATATACATACATGAGAAGCATTTGCGGCATCTTTCATTTGTCATCTGCATTGGCGCTTCATGCCACACAACCTGAGGGTGCTTTTCTACTGGAATGGTTTTTGTAACGATATTCTATTTGGTTCTATATTATTTTACATATTTTTATGTTGACTTCTTGTTTGTCGTCTCTCAGTTGCTTTTGCCTTGACTGACTCTAGCTGACTATGTCGAGCTCGCCATTATTGTTGTTGTCGGCAAAGCAACAAACAAAAATTAAAAGATGACAGTACTTAAAGTTTATTAAGACAAGCTCTGCTTAAAATAAAAGACTAAGGTGATGCTTTTCGATATTAAAGTTAATGCGTCCCGTCATCCAATTAAGTATATGCCATACACTGTGGCAGTGCCGCAAAGTAAATGGGGCAGCATTTAGCCAGGCAACTGGCCGCCGCTTTTGCTGCCTGTTGTTTGTAGTTTATTTGTGTGAGTCAGCTGCTTTGTCCCCCAGCCGCTTGTTTAAATATATATATTGTTTATTTTCATTTATTTGGAAACATTTTTGTGAGCTGACTGCTTTTCAGTTTACAGCATTCAGTTTACAGTTTTCAGTTTTCAGCATTCTGTTTGTTTTGCTTTTGTCTCGTTTCGTTTCGCTGCGTTATGCTTTGTCTATATCCCTCTCGCTCTTGTCTATATCTCTCTCACTCTCTCTCTCTCTCTCTCTCTCTCTCTCTCTTATACTTTCTCTCGCTCTCTCTCTCGCTCTCTCTCTCTCTAACTCGCGCTTCTCAGTGACTCTGTTTGTGTGATTTGCGTACTTCTTTTGGCATCTTTGTCTGTATTTTTGAACGCCTGAAAGCATGCTTTAAGTTTTTCCGACATATTTTATTTATAATTTCATTTATTTTCTGATCCTTAAGAACCGCGGCCGCAATTTGTAATAATTGAAATGCCCACCATTTCCGGCCCGAACGTAATTATCGGCCAGTTACCCAATCTAGCCACGCCCACTACTCGCATGCGGCTAAAGTAGGTTTTGGCTTATTGACGTTGTCCTTTGTTGCCATCACAACGTGATGAAAATTGTTCATCGAGCTTGGCACAAAGTACTTGATTAAAATACGGGTTTTCATTCTCAGCATTTCTAATTTTCTTAGTTATTGCCAGAAGTGTTCTCTTCTGCAATATTAAGAACAATTTTGCTGGAAATTCAGTTAGTGTTTCCTTTTTTTTTGTCTTGGTCTGCGTATCACACTGTGCATTCGTTAGTGTGTTGTTGTTATTGTTGCTGTTGTTGCTGTTGCTGTTGCTGCTGCTGCTCAAGTGCTCACCGAGGCGGAAACCCTTGCGTATACACAACAGAGGATGTGGCAGTAAGGTGGCAGCCGAGCTGACGAGTGGCAGGCAAAGGTTGCACGGTTGCTTCACGACTTTTAGTTGCCAAAAAGCTGAGCGGAAATGGAAGCTGTTGCTTGTGCTCGTCCTGTCGTCCTGTGCTTGCGAGAACTCAACATGAAGCGACAGGATGTGACACGACACGACAAGACACGACACGGCGTCTGCTTGCGTTCTAAGTGTGCGTGCCAAACTCATATGTGTGTGTGTGTGTGTGTCTGTGTGTGTTGTGTGTGTGTATTTTTCTTGGTTTTTTGCGTTTGTTGTTGTGCGCTGTGGCGACTACATTTCAACTTTTGTTGTATATAAATTAGTAGGCAAATAAAATTTAAGGGTCAACAGCAACTACAACAAAAACAACAATTATAATGCTGACTTATTTGCTGGCAGTATTTGCAGGCGCCCAGCGAAATTGCGGCACACAGCACAGATCTGGTCTTCACATCTGTGCCAGCCTGCTCATTAAAAATGGTTTTGAAATATTAATGAAACGTAAAGTCAACCCACATGTCAACCCCCCCCCCCCCCCCGCCCCCCACCCCTTCAAGCTTCCTACGAGTGTGACATTTGTTGAAAACTTTTCGTCACAGGTGCATAAAATTCCTGATGACTCGGCATGATTTACAACGCATATATTCTTTCGATATAAACTTTTAAGGCTGCACAAATATAAACTAATTTATACTTTTTAGTTATGTGCTGAAAAATGAAATTTTCTATTTTGCTCTCGACTAATTGGCAAAGCAGTAGAAAAAAAGAATAAATATAATAATTAAATGCGATAACTTGTTATTGCAGAATTTTGTGCAGAGTTTTAGATTGACTCAAGTTTTATATTCACTTATTTTTACTTATGCAATGAATTTATATGAGAACAGTTACTGGTTAAGAGTATCTACAAGCTGGATTGAATAGCGTTTGGGTTATTTCGTTATGTCAGAGTTTACCACATTTTTTATTTACAACACTTCAGCATTGTTTGCCCATTTGTTGTACTAAATGCTGAGTAATTTTTATTTTATTTTATATTTCGGTTTGCATTTTTTTGATCCTGCTCTGATTTGTTGTTGAGCTGTATTATTGCTTGGGCTTTACTTAACTTTACATAATTTGCCATAATTTGTGTGTGTTTTGGGTGTGCGTTGCATTGCCGTTGCTGTTCCGTTGTTTTGCCGTTTTCGTTACCAGTCTTTTTTTTTATTTTATTTTTTATATTTTTATTTTTTTTTTTTGACATAATTAGAGGAAGCTCTGATTTTCATTGTTATGCAAAAAGGAAATTTATTGTAGCACACACCTACAGATATTATACGCTCAACATTATTCATAACGGTCGGCGAGGCACTGCCTATGGAAGTCAGCAGAAGTATATGGACCAATTTCCAGGCTATGGCCCAAAGATGTTTCGGATGCTGTTGCCACAATGTTTATCCGGCTCTGTTATTTTAATGCCTTGCATTTATAAGGTATCTCAGCTGTGTCAGGCAATTTGCTCAACTTAATATAATGGGTACTTAAAGCTACATATGCGTGCGAGAGAGCGAGAGAGAAAGAGAAGGAGAAAGAAAGAGAGAGAGAGAGAGAGCGAGCGAGATATTCAAGAATAGCTCAATAACATGCATTATTATTAATTTTGTATGACAGAGACTAAGACTTATTTATTTAATATTCATGTGCTTGGTTTTTGCCAGCTTGACATATTTGTTTGTATAAATTATCCTTAGCTTTAAGGACCCCTGTCATTGTTGGCAAGGGCATATAAGCTGCAGTGCTTGTGTATATGCATTTTGGTTGCTTTCTTATATGCTTTCGTCTTTTGTTGTTTGTGTTTGCTTTTTGCTTTTTGCTTTTTAATTTGCTTGTGGCATAAATTGGCCTCATGTGTTTGTGTTATGTTGTGAGTGTGTTGTGTCTTGAATTCTGTGTGTGTGTGTGTGTGTGTGTGTGTGTGCTCTGTTGCTTCTGCTGCTTCTGTTTGGGTCTGCTTTCTTTCAGTGTTTCTATCGATTTTCATTGTTGGGCAAGTACGACTTTGTGCGGAGCAGACAAGATAAACGACAATAAAAGCGCAGGAAACAAGCTCAAACCAAATAAGCAACCAAATATATACTATAAAGCAAGCTAATGATGTTGCTGATGCTGTTGATGTAACTGCCACTGATTCAGTCAACAGGTTGCTGCTTATTTGGCCCCAGGGGTGTGGCACGTGTCGCTGGTTTTCGAAATGTTTGGCATTTGCCTCAAGTATTCCATCATTATTATCGCTCTTTTCACTCACACTCACACTCTCTATTTTTATATATGGAATGTTTGTGTGTCTTATTTTTGTAATGCAACTGATATTCCGAGTGGCACAATTAAATTAAGGATTTAAAAAAAAAAAGGGTTTTTGA
Source organism: Drosophila quasianomalipes (assembly GCA_035043665.1). Taxonomy (NCBI): domain Eukaryota; kingdom Metazoa; phylum Arthropoda; class Insecta; order Diptera; family Drosophilidae; genus Drosophila; species Drosophila quasianomalipes. Next base: position 20,337 of record JAWNMU010000044.1, on the reverse strand, counting down.
CGTGGAAACTAGATTAAGCTAAAGATTCTCAATTAATTAAAAGTGACGTTGCAATGTAATCGGATTACCTGGAGAACATTTTAAATATTGCAAATCAGCGCATAAATCACTTAATAAAACAAACCAAATCATTAATCGAGTTGCCAATGTGAATTTAATTCATGTGCAAAGGTCAACTCACTCAGGCATATAATAAAATAATTATTCTGCAAACATGCATGTGTGCACATTGTAATTGAATTAAGGCAGCGGGATTTTGTTTTAAAATTCATATTTATCATGTTGCTGAAACCTTAGCTGAACAGCAGTTTCATTGCAGATATCGTAATATTGTCAGCAAGCTATCCAATATTCATTTGTTGGATGCCTATATTGTCTACTATTCCACAATCTGCCAATCTGGAAATGCGCCAGGCGGTAACCTTAACTTCACGTCCAACATGGAAAAGCTTTCAAGTGCGAATGCCTTAGATCTTTGAGCCTCAAACACCTTGTCACCGGAATAACGAAAGGCTTCTCAATCCCTTAAGCCGTGTCAGAGACACTATATGGCCATTAGTTGCGACTTTGAGTGGTTGATAAAGTTAATGTCTGCTCCACCTGCCATCTTGTGTTTATGTAACTTGTATATAATTGAAGATGCAACGATTCGTATTCAGTGTAGCTATTCTCGACGAAAGAATTTTGCAAATACTTGGAAAAGTTATCAAACATTTAGTATGCGTTCAAATTATTACCAAAAAATGTACGGCAAAACAAGCTAGTTTCAATGCGTTTGGCGAACAATGGAATTAAGTTGCCTTTGAGCAATGCAATCAAGGCAAGCCGAGTACAGCAGCATTTGGTTGGCCCCTTTTTCGATGCTTATATGGAAAGACATCATATGACTTTATTGTCCCTTCCCTGCATAAATCCGCTTAAGATTGAATAGCCTATACCCAACTAGCATTTTCTCTCTATGTGCATCCATTTAGGCTTTGCTGTATTGGTTTGGTGCGTTGCTCAGTCAGTCAAGCTTAAAATGCTGATCCGCTTAAGGCTATGCGAGCAGATTAATGAATATTCCACATCCACTCGTTGGCTCACAATTCCAATTGCTAGCTGCATCCATCTATTAGGCCTATGTGCATCCGAATGCATCTGCATGTGCTGCACAGTAAGAAATTTATAATCCGACCATACATTTTCAAGATAACTCTCGTTTCAATTACAATTTTAAGGAATTTTTGCTGCTTAAATGAAGCCAAAAAGGATTTAAAGTACTCACTACATCTCTATCAATTTGGATTATATATATATATTTTTTTTTTTGATATATCGATTTGAATGTCCGCAGCTAAGAGTCTGAGAGGGGTGTTCCTTCTTGTGTTTTCAATTGCCAGGCACATGCATATGTATTTAGTGGTAACTGATAACTGTTTCTCTATTCAATTCGCCAGTTGCAACATTTGTGGCATAGACATGCATATTGATATCCAATTGTCAGAACTACATCTTCATCTGGGGCTTGTCAACGGTTCGCATACAGTTGTCATCTTTATTGGTACCAGATCCTCTCCTTGTTGCTATTGCTGTGGTTGTTGTTGTTGCAGTTGTTGCTGTTGTTGCAGTTGCAGTTGTGCCCTTGCTAAGCGTCTCCGGACTGCCACTAGCAGCTTATGCAAAATATTTGCATTGCTCTGACAAGCGACAAGCAGATCTGGTGACACAGACAGCGACAATACAAAAAGTGATTGGCTTTGTTGTAGTCCTTGTGAGGGGAGCAGGAGGAGGAGGAGAGGAGGGAGGAGGGGAAGGGTCTGTTCCTTTGCACATTATATGTCTGACAACTTGAAATCGTAGTTAACCAATTGCCAGAGCATGTGTAAAACTTTCTAATAGAACATGATCAAATTCTGTGTATGCTAACTGAAAACTGTTTACAAGTAAGCGGCGACAAGCTAACGGGGTAATTAACGGAAACGGTTAGGAATCTGACTTGTCGTGGTTATGTAGATTTTCTGTATACCTTCGAATAGGCTTCGGAAAACCATGTTCAAACATTTGTATATGTGCCAAGTCACATTACCCATTAACCGGTTACAAGCTAGTTAGCGTCATAATGGGCGTGGTCAACTTGATTAGCGACATAAAACAAGCTAACGACATCGCTCATTATGGCCAGACCCAGCAGATGTGAACCAAGTTTCAGTTTCAGAGAATGCCAAGCATCCAACAAAAGAAGCAAAGCACCCAACAAAGTTTTTTTTTTTTTTTTTTTTTTTTTTGGCGTGGCGTGGCATCATTTATCGGTTACTTACTTCCATTCCACTTGCCCTGCTTTCAACTCCCCCTCCGTGCGCTGTTCCCAGCCCCAGACCCACATCCAACCCACCCCTCTGGCGACCCTTGAACAAATCAAATAAGAAGCACCCACACACACACACTCACACACGCACACACACTCACACACGCGTCCAACAAACACACACATGTAATTAATCATGCGCTGTGGGGGAGTGGGGGTGGGTGGTAGGGCGGAGATGCACATGGGACTTTCAGTTTTAAAGCAGCTGCGGGCGCGCGAAATAAATAAATTTTGAATACACAACATGCACAAAGGAGTGTGTTGGGGTAGAGGAAAAGAAAACCAATAAAAATGATGAAAGACTTACGAAGCGACGACAGCGGCAACATTGGCAACATTGGCAACATTGGCAACATCGAGCAAAGCCAAAGAGTGAAGAAAAAGTCGCTACCACGCTGCGTATACGTGATGAATGAAGGCAACACAACAGAAAGCCAATAAAATGTTGAAAAAAAAAAAAACGATAATAACAATTGCACAAGCAAACAAGAAAGTGCGTGTAAAAAATAAGCACAAACAGTTCATTCAATATGTGTGTGCTCCACTGTACTACTGAGCAGCTTGACTAAAAGATACCACGCCTTTCAAAATTGGGTTAAACTAAAGGAGACTATTGCCATTTGAATGTCTTGTGGCTTATCAAATTCAACTTGTTTCAATTGCGTTAATAAACACATGTTTTCTAGATTTCAGTTATCAGCTGGAGTATCATTTGTGTGACTGGTACAATCCAATGCATTAGTTAAGCGTTAAGCAGAATATCTCATGTTTTGCTAATTAGCAGCAGTTCACTGCTGTTGAGTGTTTTCACGGCAAAACAAGGCCAGAGAGAGAGAGAAAGAGACGAGGCGAATAAGTTAGTTGAGTGTATTTGTTGCAAGTGCCACTCATTATTAAATAAAATTGACAGGTACTCATTCGTTTTCCAATTCGCTGCACACTTTCTGCACCATTGCGGAACGTGTAAGCGGCTATAATTGAAGTCGATGTTCTGTGAGGATCGGCGTGGTAGGGAAAGATGTGCGACACGAAGCAGAGATGCTATTGGCATTTTGAACAATTACATTTGCACTTTGCAACTGCAGGCAACACACTGTGGCAACTGTGGCGTGTACACGTTTTCTTTTTTTTTTTTTTTTTTTGGTACACTTTTAATGCTTGACCATTGACAGTCATACAACCAGGAGCAGATGGCAAAGAAAGACAGAGAAAGAGAGAGGAAGAGAGAGAGAGAGAGAGTAGAGACAGCGAGAGCGGTGCGGGTGTATGTCTGGTATAATAGGGTATATATGTATATATGTCCATCACAGTCAGCTGCAAATGCTGTGAGATGTTCTCAACTTTCAGTTTGTTGCCATACAAACTTTTTGGGAAATGGCAGCAACTTTTAAGTGTACAAATCAATATTTAAAAAGTTTTACCTTATTGCTATCCATGTGCAAGAAACTGTTGCTAATCCCTGCTGCAAAACTACTCAAAGTAAGCAAATATTTTAATAGATCATAATACAAATTTTCAATCATTTCTTATCTGATGTTGCTCGAACTTAAATGGTGTTATTATTATCTTATTATACCATATAAAGGAAAGTACGTCTTCAACAATTTTATTTGGCTATTATTTGGCATAGAGGTGTTGAAATCCAATAATAATGAAACACGCAATCAGCTCGTTGCAGTTGCAGCCGGAAAGCTGGAAAGTGGATCAATTGACAAAAGAGTTGTGGCTAATGCAGCCTGAATATTGAACAATTGCTTTTGCATTGCTCCCCTCATACCTCACCCAACCACCTCCCCCCCCAGTAGACAGCCGACACCCAGGTGCTTAGTCCTAATTGGCTTTAGCGGTGAACTAAGTGCAGTGCATATTTCAAATGGCACGAAAGTCCAGTTTCCATGGAGAAACCCCAACTACCCTAAAGAGTTAAGGTGCAGACCACTAACAGAAATGTCTGTGTGTGTGTGTGTGTGTGTGTGTGTGTGTGTGTCTGTGTGTGTGTGTGTGTGTGTGTCCGGCCTTAGCAACGGTAGATACAGTACTGAATAACAGCTGGCTTGTCGGTTTTGTGCCCGGGTTTTCTACAGTACTTATTGCAGGCAGAGGCAGGCGTTTAAGTTTTGTTGTCTGGCAACTTTTGTAAATGGCATAAAACTTTAGCAGCACCTACACTTCATAATGTAGAACTTTCACCTGATTCAATTAGACCCAAAAGAAGAAAAAGATAAACCTGTGGTTCACTTTGGCTTCACTTTTCCATTTGCAATTTGCATTTCTTTAGTAGCCGTCTTTTTTTTTTTCACAGCATCGTCATCCCTTTGGCAAAGTTAGTTGTCAGCAATGAAATTAAATTGGTTAGCTCAGAAAAGTTGTTATCTTCATCTCTTTTTTTTTTTTTTTGTTTCAAATTCTGCTGATTTTATAATGGACTTTTTAGAAATTTAATGAATCCTTCAACTACTGTTTTTTTTCGCTTAATTATATTTTATGTTGATGATGATAAAAATAAAGAATACATATTCTAATAAATGTATCGCATAGATTATTTTTCGAATATATCAACATATATATATATATATACATATGGCTGTATCAGCGATAGATAATCGTTTGAGCATATTTGAATATGTATTGTTTATACATAAATGTCAAGAGCAGGTTCTTATCAAAATTAGTAGCATTTTTGTGCATACTCAAAAAACTAACGATTCATTCGATGCTTTTTTTATTTATTTTTTTTTGCAATTGAATAACAAAAACTATTATATACACGAATAGCGATAAGCATCTAAGAACTTTAAATGAAAAGCATTGTTTAAGCAATGTACAAAAGTTGGCAACAAAGTCATTGTTGGTTTTGAAGGGCTTATCAGTTTATTTAAAAAGCAATAACATACACAGTAACCAGCTATCGGGCAAACTAACCAAGGGCGATAATACAACTAACTATATGTATTCTGACGGATAAGCTATATTAGCCATCTCTAACTCTCCTCTCATTCGAAAATAGCATGTAAAGTTAAACATACTCAATAGTTTCATTTATACGATACCAAAGAATTCGATTCGATCTTTAACGAAGCAAACCGAAATTAATTATTATTTGCACTTTGAGCAACTTTTGCGCACACATTGCGAACTGTTCATGGTCAAAGTGAAAGGTGAAAGTCGCCACAAGAACTTTATGCGTTTTATGTGAGCTTACTACTAGAGTTGAAGATTATTTTAGTGCAAATTGGTTGTTGGTTGCTGGTTGCTGGTTGCTCTTGTAGTATTCCAAAGCTAATCAAAAGCTCATTGCAAATTCATACACAACAGGTAACAGGTAACAGGTAAGGTAACAGGTAGCAGTAGCATGTATCAGGTGGCAGGTGGCAGCTGCAAAAACATAACCAGCGACAACAAAATGGCCGCCATATAGTGCCGGGCAGCCAATCAAAAGTTCCGGTCTAGAAGCGGGCTGGCAGGCAAACGTAAAGTAAAGCAAAATAAAGGAATTTGAAATGAGTAAAAGGCTTGAATTTAAATGTTCTGCCTTCAACTTTACGGTAGCCGACTAAACAGGCAACCACAGCAGAGCTCACGATGTAGGCTCTCCATTAAAATATTGTTAAATTGCCGGCATCCCATTAAGTTTCAGTGGAGGGATTTAAAAGCAAACAACTTTAAGCCTAAACAGGAAATAAAATCTAAATTTGTGAGTGCTGCTGTTGAAATGCCCTTACATACACATACATATATATTTTTCTAATCTCATCTCCGAGCAAAATCTACATATAATTATTTCGACTGTTATAACAGAGATAATTATACGAGCCCAAAAAAAGATACAGTATAATTACACCGAACCAAAGTGTCGTCAAAAAGTTATACTCAGACTTAGTAACTGTTACATGACTTCTAACGAAATCATAGTACAACGTGCACGTGGCAGGGTATCGAAAAGGGTCACGAGCCATTTTCATAAATTTCAATTAGATTTAAGGAATTTGTTTGCCGCCTTTGCCGAAAAACTGCCAAATAGACAAGGAGACCAGAAATAATAATAGAATAAATTTTACCAAACAATGTTTACGTGCTCCCCGAAAATTTGCTGTTACTGCTGTATTTGCCAGCAGTTTGGCATTTTGCTTATAATTAAATGATTCGATTAACGCGTGATTTCGTTTGAGCGAGAAAAGATGCTCGCTTGACCAGATTCCCATATATTTCAAAATGGCCATAAAAATGAATGAATTGTACAAATAAATCAAATATTGATTTGAAAGCACTACAGGGGGAAAAAAACAACAAATATGCAAACAAAGATTTATGAATTTGTTGTGTAAAATTATTTTTGCCTTTGGAAATACATATATATTTCAATAAAGTTGTTTGAAAGCTAAGATGCACGCACTTAAAATCTATTAATTTAACTTAATTTTTTTATTTTTTTGTTATGGAAAATCTTTTGTTGCAAAGTGTATATTAAAAGGGCAATTGTGTGTGGCAGTAATTTTGAAATGGTTCAATGGCAATTAAGGCGTTTGATTGATGTGCTTATGATGCCATGCGGCTCTCTCCAGCTCTGTTCTGTTCTATTTCAATTGCCATTCAATTGTTTCTTATGTATAATTTTGCGTAATACTCGCTCATAAATATTTTCCAAATTGAGCGTCAACTGGCACGAAACATTTGCGCTGTCAGCTGCAGGGTCTGTTGCTGGGCACAAATATTATCAGGTGGTGCTTGTGGATGCTGTTAAAGGTATGGGTTTGTGTGTGTGTGTGTGTGTATTCCAAAAGGAAGTGGCTAAAACTACACATACACAAAGACACAGTAAATATCGAGTGAAAACCAAATTCTTTGAATTCTACTCGGCATGAAGCAGTGTCACAAAGGAAAAAGCATTGAATGTGGCATACGAGCTTAACATAAGCATAATACTCATGATGATGTTGATGATGATGATGATGATGATGATGATGATTACAATGTTGATATTGTGCTTGAACATGCTTATATGAGTACACAGCAGATGGCAATGGCGCTTTATTTTCATGTCAGCTTTGGTGACCTCAATGAAAGCAAAATCACCTTTGTGCTCCCTCCACAAGGAGCTGTAAAACGTTGGAATTACAAATGGCAACAACAGGTCAGCGATGCCATTGACTTTGCTCCCAGCTCCACATTATTTCAGACCGTTCTGTTATCTTTGGCAACTGTCGTTGGCGTTCAGCTGCCCTCGACAGTCAACAGTTGTGATTCTTAGGTAATCGATCAAAATTGATCTGATAAATAGGAATAAATTGATTTGAAATTGATTTGAAATTGATACAATTGACAGGCAACGTAACGAATAAATAGCACAGATTATGGTTTTTGTGTTTTTGTTGTCTTGTTTTTCTTTTCTTATAATTCAATTAATCAATTAAAATGTCAATTGCAAGCAAAGTTTGGGAACATTAATTGGTTTACGGGAACTGCTCCCAGGCTTATAACGGAACATTAACAATAAAAAAAAAAAACAGATGTGGATAGCATATGTATTAATGCAGATTGAGAATCAGATCGATTCATGCATATGATAAATCAACTGGAATGCTTTTCGCACGCTCAAGTGAATGGTTTTAAAAACAAATTGCTAGCTTTCCCTCTTCACTTTTTTCCACTTCGAGACGACAATGAAAATGTACTTGAAATTGGGTATACGACGCTGTGTTGTCATCGTCTTGAATTACATAAAATAATTGAATTTGTTTGTTTGGCTTCGAGCTGCTTTTCATAAACGTAAGGAAATGGCAGCAGTTTTCAAAAGGAAAGGAAAGAATTTGCTGCTTGCATACACACGAAACGAGATGGAAATAACAAAAAAATAGCTTAGCATTTACATGCTCCACAATCACAAGTACAACCAACAAGAACCGCCAAAATCATCCATTCAACCAAAAAAAAAAAAAAAACCAGCCCTAAAATCAACTGAAAATTGACTCATCGATTTTCGATATTTAAACTTGTTTTTGGGGGCGGTTGAAACACAGCCAAAAACTTGCAGCAGCAAAATCGTTAATCACAATGAGAAGTTTGGTCGTGTGTATGTTTGTATCGAATCTATCAGGGAACTGCAATGAAAACTAAATAGTCTTAAGCATACTGTTCTTAATCTGGATTCGCATTTCAAGGATATAGATTCACTTGTGGTTGCTCATTAGAATTGATATGTTATTCGGAATATTCACCTTATTAGTGCACACATAAGACATTGCGAATTTCGACCAGCAAATTTGACTTTGTGGTTAATATATGTGCATATCTAAATCCAAACAGTTGACATTGGACACCAAGAGAGAAGAGAGAGAGAGAGAGAGAGAGGGAGAGAGAGAGAGAGAGAGAGAGAGCCACGCATGGCAGGAGATGCGAAATCAATAGGCAATCGACCCAGTGGGAACATCAGTGTGAAAATGCAAAATAGAAACAGACAGTAATATCTGATTGGTGCAGGTGGTCAGAAAATAAATTTACATACAATTCACAATTGTTGGCCATGGCAACCGCAACGACTAATGCATTTCAAATACAATGTATGTGATTGTCAATGCTGAAGCTGGCAGATAGGTCCAGTGGCATTAAATACGTTGTTTGTTCTAGCATTAAAAACACAATACATAATATATATAATATATAATATACAATATACAATATACGGTAAACAATATACAATCTTCAACATACAAGACCCAGCTGTTAATGCAAGGCGGGCGGGTCATGTGCTTCGATTTATCGACAGTATTTCTATTTGTACTTTTGGCACAAAATATTTACACAATTGACAGCTGCTCGATACTCGCTGTTCACTGCTAGCTCCTCGTTGCCGACATCAGCAGCAAAAGCAGTGGCAGAGGCAGAAGCAGCAGCAAAAGCAGCGGCAGAGGCAGAAGCAGAAGCAGTGGCAGTGGCAGGCAACAGAGCGCAACAGCATTTGTGCCGTTCCTTCTGAAGGGCAAGTGCCCCCCCCCCGCCCTACTCCACTATCTTTTGCCACAAAATGTATTATCTAAGCTTATTGTCACATAATCTCTGTCAACATAAAGCAGGCCACATCCGCAACTCCCCCAAAATGGCCTTAGGAAATACGCTTACTGTGAGGCTATTACGGCTTGCTAATGTGCTTGGGTTATTCATAGAGAGTACTCTTTCGCTTGGCCCTTGAGAAGTGTTCGGCGCATTCAATTACGCTCTGTGGCTGGTAGCTGGAGCTGGCAGCCAGCAGCATAGGGCTGGGTATGAAATTACCAGTCGACGAGCCTCACTTACTCTGCTGTGCTCCATAATCGATTTTTGGTGTTCTTTTTCTCTCTCTCTTTTTTATATACATTTCTTTGTAGCTCTATTTTTATTATTTCATTACTTTCTCTTTTCCAAATCAAATTCTATTCAAAATTATATTTTGAAATTTGTGGACAGCTGGTAAATTGGCACTTCTAATTTAATATTATTGCTTCGCAAGAATTGGCCATAAAGAATTTATTTTAAGAATTTTATCATATATCCTTATACCAATACTTTTATGCTACGCTTCCGTTTCCCTTTTAAATTTTCTTAACTAGCTTAATCTATTCATGATGTAATAAAATCAAATGTTTCCTAATTTTCACCTCCAGAAATTGATTTCTGAACGAGCTTTCAGGTGATTTCAAGCTATAAATAATATAGTGAGTAATTTTTTACGCAAAATTAGATCTTCAAGTGCAATAAAAGTTCGTTGTGAACTTGATGGGTTGACAGTCTTTTAACATTCGGTTTGTGTTCAAGTTTTTGCCACTTGTGAAGTAATTGTGCGTATACGCAATATTTCATTTTTCAATTATTCTATAGCTGCAGGTCTGTGTTTGCGTCACTGAGTATGGTGAGTGTGTGTGGCCTCTTTGTGTGTCTTGTGTGTATGGGTGTTATGGTATATACAAATGTGCCTGTGGCTTTTCTTTTGCACTTATTTCATGATCAAATATACACAAATAGGGTATCTTTGCTTAGTTGGCTTACGCGGTTGCAGTTCCAACTTTATCTCAGTTTCACAAGCAGCACACTATTCTAAAAACACACACATATATATATATCATATACGCACACATACCTCTAAACCATCTAATATAAGTGTTAAAAGAGTTGTACTAATTAAAAAGATAGGTCGAGGCCAACGAATAATGAATAGATTTTGGCATTTGTGCTACTGATAAAGCCACTTAGCTGTCAGTCTAATCAATCAATATGCGCGCCTCACATTTTGGCATGTTGCATAAACTCATCCATTCCCAAAATGGCAGCCATAAACGTTCCCACGACACACACACACACACACACACACACAGTCAGTTTCATATTGATTATTTATTTGCTATGTTGTTTCAAAACCGAAAGCAAAAAATAAAACTTCGAATTAAGACACAAATCGAAGCTGGCAACCTGTCCATAATCATTTATTTGGTCTTTATAATTGTTATCGCTATTGTAGCGTGCTAATATCAAATTAGAATCCACAATTTGTGTCAAGCTGAAGTTCAAATGACCGATGCCATTTTGTGTGCTGCCAACAGCATCAACAACTAATTTCCCTAAATTGATGATTGAATTGAAAATGTGAAAATTGTAGAAACAGCAACCGCATGATAAAATCGATTTCAATGCACATTGCTAAATGTGATGAATTCAATTTGTAATTAGTGACGGACAAGCGCAAACTGAAACATTAATTGGATATGTCGAGGAAAACTGAAAATGGTTGAATAGTGTTAAGCTTGAGTTCTAAATTACTTGTTGATGGAAATGCAAAGTGGCAAATACAAAGTGCATGCCGCATTGGAAAGTTGAAAGACAGATGATTTGCATTAGGGTGGACCACAAGCTACGCTAATATTATTCACTCGATATTAAGAACTGTACATTTTGGGTGTCAAACGTAAATAAATTATTAAAAATTTTATATAATAATGTAGAAATTTCAACAAAAAAAAAAAAAAGTGAGCAATAAATTTGAGGATATTTAATACATTCGAACACGTTCAAATACCTCTTGAGTGTATTTATGAATGCATATGCAATGACTAAGCGAACTTGAAGCAATCATGCGAATGCTCTGCCAACTATTTAATTAACTATAAATATATATATAAATATATATAAAAATGAGTGTACTGAAATACAATAACTACAACAAGTCCGTTGAGCACTGCACTGCTGCAATTGAGCAAATTGAGAACAGAATGCCGATGAATAGATTCACTTGCAGCTGAAGCCACAAGTCAAATGAAGGCAAGCCTTCTGAAATTTTATGCTGCTGCAAGTGTTGCCATTGCACAACAAGAAATGCATGTGACTAACCAAATAGCTACATTTTCTATTAACCAATCAAGTCAAGTCTTCATCCCCTCAACGAATATATGTGTGAGTCAGGCACATGGAAAGACCTTAGTAGATGTTTACTTTTCCATTTAAATATAAATTGCCCTTAAGGCACATGTGCCTCATGTAAAAATCAATACAAAACAGCCATTTACAAACCACCCACAAAACCATCCACAGCCACTAACAATTTCAAGTGTCTGGGACCCTTTGCGCAATTTGCTATGACAAATCTCAGAAAATTTCTACAAAATTGTTGCAATTTGCCAATCAGTGCAATATGCCATATATTATATCTATATGTATATATATGTTGATAAATGTGTAAAGAAAAGCCAGACAGTGGGCGAGGGTAAAGAGTTGGTTTTAAATTGTAGAACAGTAATTGACACTGTGTAAATGCAAATCCTTTAAGTGCTGGAAGTGCCAGGCACTCGACAGCCAGTGCTGGGCGTCTCAGAGCCCACAGTTGGCAGTTGGCAGCCACAGTTTTGGCTGGAGGGGATTGACATCGTCATGTCGAAAAGTGTAGACACACCTTGGCCATTGGCTATATTTAGCCAATATTTGGCAAATATTTAAAAAGCAAACGCTTTATCTCAATCTTATCACAAGCGACATATATTCACACACAAATACGTATGTTGCTCACTTATCAAGGCGCTCAAATCTCTGTTATATTCTCACACCGAAAGAGAGAGATAGAGAGAGAGAGAGAGAGGGAGAGAGAGAGAGAGAGGGTGGGGATGGTGGTGGTGGGGGTGCGTGTGAGTGTTTACAATGAAAGTGTGCTTCACAGCCGCAATGTCGCCCATTAATTGCTGCATACGTCAATCGCGATTTGATGTACGTACATATGTATATACATATATCAAACTTATATCGAACAAGCATTAGCCATGTACACAACTTGTAGTCGTTTTTTTTTTTTTTTTTTTTTGTCATTGTTTTTGCTTTTATTTTTTTTTTTTTGTGATTCGAACGTTTGAGTTCCGCGCAGAGACATGCAGTACTTATTACAATCGAACAAACAATGGTAACTATATGTTATCTTATCGTCGCCGCTGCTGATGGTCTTAAACAGTTTTAAGCAGCCAGCGGTCTGATTATGACAACGTGTCGCATTTCTAGTAACCCGAAACCCGAAATGGCAGGTTGACTAATTTGTCTGCGACACTGTGCCTGAATGTTGCAAGGCATACGTGTGTGGCCAGCATATGTCAACACCATCAACAGCAGCAACAAATAGATATAGCGGCATTAAATTCAATCAAATGCAGAATACCTCTCTGCACTGTTCTAATTGTGATTACTCGTATATTAGCTTAATGAGAGCAAGTTGGATGGGGAAATGTTCTTGCTTTGACAAAAGTATACTCTTGAATAGATTAAACTAATGTCTAAATAAAAACGAATGTTGAACTGTGTTAGATACTTTATTTTCGCATATTGGGAACAGGTTGATCCATCTATAAAACATAGGTATGAACCGAATACTGATTGTCTTGATTCCCCCAGTTTTATTTGTTTTTGCTGTCCTATATAAATATGTATCTAAATAATATTTTCTGTCTCTAATAAGTGCTATTCAATATACAATATATATATATATATATATATATATATATATATATATATATATATATATATGTATATGCATATTATATGTTTTATTTTTATTTCCGTGTAGTATAAATAAGGCATTCGCTAATTAATTGCATATTTGAATTTTAAGAACTAGAATTAGTACTTTCAAGAGTTTTTCTCTGTAATTAACCGCCAGGTTAAATAACATTTACATGGAAATACAAAAAGGGTAAGTTTTCTTTATGCATTGAATACGTTTGTGGCATCAACATCAACAAGTGAATAATAATAATATGTCATTAGCGATTGCAATCCGAGGGGGCTTCATGTATAAAATACGATGAAAGTTAGACTTTTCTATTTGTACAATGAATGCGTGTGAGTAATTAGGTTGCTAATTGAATTAGATTAGCAGCCCAGTGTGCACTAAAATCCTAAACGAGATCAGTTAACACTAACTGTTAATTTTGTCCTCTCGTGTCCTCTCGATGACGCACACGCGGCGGATGCGTAATTTGTTATACTACGTGTTGAGACCGGCAAGTTTTGATTACAGTTAAGTGTTTGAGTTTGAGTTCGAGTTTCAGTTTCAGTTTCAGTTTCGCATTTATGCAATTATTGTTAAAAATGTAATTACATTATTTGTGTTTGGTAGTTGTCGCCGTCAAATTACCTTTTGTATTGCGTTTCCTTCTGTTCTTCCTGTTGCGAACCTTTCGCCTACAGTTGCGATGCGTTTGCAATGTGTTTTTTTTTTTTTTGTTTTGTTTTATTGTTCAGGTTATTGTTGCTGGTGGGTTGGTTGTTGTTCTTGTTGGTGGAGGTGTGGTGTTTTAAGTTGGGCGAGTGCCCCCAACTTGACTTACGGCACAATTTGTTTCGTTTTTAATTGCTTTTTAGCTTTTGGTTTTTGTATTTGTTTTTACGTTTGATGCGTGTTTCTGATTTTTTATAAGTATATATAAATATATATTTGTATATATATATATATATTTATATTTATATTTTTATTTTTCTTTTGTGAAAAAAAGCTTCCAAAACTGTTTGGAATTAACGCGCAAAGAGTAGAAAACAAAGATGAAATTTAAATACACACAAACAAACATACACAAAATGAAGATAATATACTCCCATCACTTTTCGCTCTTGTTTTCCATAATATTATTATTATTATTAGTGTTATTTACTGTGCTTCTTCTTTTGGAGCATTCTAATTTTTCTTTAAATATTTCATGTCCTTGTTTTGCACCTTTGTGACTTTGGCTGGCTTTCTGGCCAGCAGCAGCTCGGTAGCTGTTTGCGATTGCTTTCGGTTTTGGTTTTGGTTTAGGTCTATTTTTATTTTCAGTTTTATCGTTAAATTTGTCGCTTGTCTTCGTTGTTGCAGAGCACAGAATTCATACACTCGACTGCGCGTTCTGTGTGTTTTATAAATAAATAAGTTTCACATCAAATGGCCACCGAAATGAATTTTTAAGCCTAAGCCCAGCTACACATGTACACACACACACACACACACACACACACATAGACACACACACACATAGACACACACGTGCAAGCATACAAACACTAATACAGACAGATGGAGACTGATGTCTGAATGCGTATCTGTGGCATACAACTACCCGCACTTAGTTGCACTGCGGCATGCGTTAATTATGCGACACAAGCACTTAGCATAGCCGCAAAAATCAAAAACACTAACAAAATGCCAAAAAACTGTTCAAATTGATTTGATGAATTCTTACAGACAATTTTAATGCATACAAATAGGTATACCATTATGCATTATGCATTATGCATTCGCTTGTTTTGTCACATTGTTCATAATTACATGGCACACATTGACTAACTTGAATAGATACAGTAACAAATCTTGGAATTTGCAAATTTACAATTTAACATCTATATATATATATATATATATATATATATATAGTATATATATATAGTTTTTGGCAGGGCATTGTGCAAATCGTTCATTAGTCATTATTCATATCACGCAAGTCGCTTGATGAACATTTTAAAATTGCTTCAGCTGCCCCCCGAACATAAAATTGTGTTAATTTTCGTAGAAATTGTCGTTGTTTTGTTTTGTTTTTATGACGATGTGTTCGCTGTGTGGTTTTTTATTTCCTATTCGCATTGGTGGTCGTCCAATAATTTTGATTGTTGCCAAAATTCTTAGACATTCGACCGCATTCTTGCCTGCCATCGGTCAAATTAAGAGAAGAGGTGAGGAGCAACTAAAACAAAAAAAAAAATATAGCAAATACAGTGCACACTGTCTGTTGAGCTACTCTTGCTTCCACTGGTTGTCCAAACTCGCACACATACACACACACACACACACCCTCTTATTGTGTGCCAGGTAGGGGGGCGTGGAGCTTAGAACATGTGTTATATTGTCTTGTCGATTCTATAGAATTGACGCGTTTATTGCGTTAATTGATAGCAAGTGATATGATCACATTATTGCCGTGTGCGAATTCAATTCTATTTTGATTTATTTCTTGAATTGATTACTCATGCAGTCTAAGACGTTGACAGCATTTAAAAGATCAGTCGACAAAAGCTTAACCAAATGATGGCTGTAAGTATTCTTGTTTTCCCTTCACACGTTTTGAGTCAATGTTAAATTCAGCAAGTCTATGAGCGGTTAACATTAATCATTGTGATTAATTTGATATTTTTGCTTATCTATCTAAGGGGCCCACCTGACCGCTTTTCGTTTCATTTCAACGTAGATCACAGCGATAAAACGCGTTGTGCCAACAAACCTTCCTCCCACTCGACAATAAATTACTCGCTCTATGGGGCTTGATTTTCCGGCACAGGCGGCTTGGCGGCTTAAAATTTATGCTAAACAAACAAGAACAATCAATAAAAGCGATTAATTTGTCGCAATAAATGGGAAATTGCCTGAAACGAGAAACGCTGCCTACGCCTGCCTCTCACTGAGAGACCCAGCTAATTTCTGCCTCAACATTTCTACATAATTATTCTCTGTGCTTCTGTTTCTGTTTTTTGTCACTGTATCTATTTGACTTTGTTCTGTAAGCAAAGTCTGCAACAACCTTATATGGGTCACATTGTTCATATATGGGTTAAAAAAAAAAAAAAAAAAAAAAACAGCAAAGAAAATAAAAAAAAAAAAACCATACACAACAGCAAACACATACATGAATACTCAGCCAAAGACTTTGACTTTGTGCCGCATTTTTTCGGCTATGGATTCTGTGCCCTGTAACAAGTTCAGTTCATCGTTCGTTGTTGTTGGTGCTGTATTGGATGTTGCATTAATTGCCAGCGGATAGTATCTGTGATAGTCTCTCGTCAGTTTCGTTCTTGTTTTTTTTTTTTTTCGTTACACCATCACATTTCCAGGGCTGGGCACTTTGATTTCAGTTTTAGAGCACCTTCGGTACTCAACACGCGACACATGCACAAAAAAAAAAAAAAAAAAAAAGAACCAAATTAGCATGGAATAAAAAAAAAAAAACTAGAGAAAAATCATCTACTAGCAGTCAAAAAGAGATGCTAGGAATAGCACAACACTCGACTTTACACACGCGCGCGATGTTGTTGTTGTTGTTGTTGTAGTTGTTGATGCTGATGTGGATGTTGATGTTGATGTTGATGTTGTTGTTGTTGTTGTTGTTGTTACAGTTGTTGCTTGTTGTTCTACGTCTTATGTTGATGGTGGTTGTTTGGTTATGCTAGTGCTACTGTTGTGGACACGTGCTGACACTGCTGCAAGTTAGCTGTGGCTGCTGTGGCTGCCGCCGGTTTCGCTTTTAGATACTTTAGTCGCTGCTGCTGGCTAAACCTTCACGCTAGACGCTTGCTACGCAACTGACATGCGGCATCGGTTCGCGACTAACGACGACCAAACAAAGACAACGACGACGACAACAATGCGCAACTCGGCAGCGGTTCGTTCGCTTAACGTTCGCTTTCAACATGTTGCGAGCAAAATTTGTACAAAAATGCCGAGCAGTAAAAGTGCACCAGCTGCAGCTGCTCGGGCTTCAGTTTGTCAGCTTTTTGGTTCTTTTGGTTTTGCCGATTCGCAAAGCGAGTAATAAATTGAGAAAGCTCAACTAGAAGACAAGTTATCACTTAATATAAGTCGTGTACTTCTTGGATATATGTATGTTTTTGTGTGTGTGAGTTTTTCTTTTCTTAATTCCAGGGTAAATTTTTCTTAAATTCAGAATAAATATGTCATGTTTTTGAGGCCGTTTTCTTTCTCTATGCTATAATTTTATTTATTTTATTATTATATTATTATTAAACATAAGTATGTTTAATATATAACATTTACAAAAACTTTAGATAGTTTAGATGACTAACGAATACGGCGGAATCCGAACGAAAAAAAAAGGATTTTTTTCCAAAAATAAGTGTTTGCATTTCTACTTATTAGAAATATTTTCTATTATTACGAAACATATTTGTGAGCTATATATTTCAATTGCCATCAGTTCTTGATGTATATCTATATCTGGGACACAGGAAGTCTATTAATAAAATGAAAAACTTTGATCTTTGCGTGTGCTATATAATAATATATATGCTCAATTTGAAGTCTGCCCTCTGCCTGTTACATACTTTAGCACAAGTATATTATACCCTTTTTACACATGCTTCTGCTTCGTTCGGCGGCAACTAGAGATTGGTAGTCAACGGCAAACAGTTGGAAGAAGCCAAGGACAAGCAAACAGAACAAGCAAATAAACAGCTGCAGCTTTTCCCTACCAGCTTGTTACACCGTGCTGGCAAACGAAAAGAGAGATTATTAAAAACCGCAGACTACAATGTTTAATATTTTTATCGGTGGACTTCGATTTTATTAAGAGAATTGTCAATTATTTTTTAAGCATTTATATGCACGTGTAACTATATTATGACAAAATGCAGTTAGAGTTCAAATACCAAAAAGAACGAAAACAAAGCGAATGTTAAAAATTATCTTTGTTTTTTTTGCAAGCCAACATGTTGCCAAGTAGACTGCTTCTAGCCAACATGTTGGCTGCCATTACTATTTGGCTGAGTGGCGGCATTAATGATGTGGCTGCGGCAAACACGAAGCACTCGCTGCCTGAGCAGCAGCCCTCGGTGGCGGCACCAAATCCCAGACACGCATCATTTATAGAAATGTTAGACAACAATGGCCGATAAGGTAATGATGCAGCTCGGAGCTTAGCATTTTATTTTATGCTAAAACAATGATTTACAAACATTTGCAAACATTTATCAACAGCGACACTCGACGACTCCCCATGGAGAATGAGTTGTTAAGTAGCAGTACAAAACCAAATAAAAAAATAAATGTATATATATAATATACATACCATAACATGAAATGGAATTTGTTTTTGTTTAAATTTGCCAACAATCAGTCGTAATTCTATCTCTATACACAGCATCCAATGTCTCTTCCGCTCTATATACCATTTGCACTATATATAAACACAACAACGAGTGCACGAGGTAAACGCGTTTCATCATCTAAATTAGAGCAATATTTGATGTATTCCCCAGTCCCCAGGGCGTTTGTGCAAGTGTTTTAGGCCCACAAAAGCTCTAATATAAATAGACAAATGTACATTCATACATTCATACAGTCGTAGTCAGTCATACCTATAGAGTTGAAATGCAACTAGAAAAGAAAACAGAAGCCGATTACCTAATTAACCAAACAAGAAGCAGCAACAACAACACTTAAACAAATTTTACACTTGTGAGTATTCATTGGGGCTGCAGAAGTGGCTTTAACCTTCGATTCAATTCGCATTCAAATGGACTTACTCAGAGAACATGCTAGGCCCAATAACTTTAAAAGGTGATGGAACGCAAGTGAAAATAAAAAAATATCACCACTTTAACAGTTGTTTCTTTTGGCGTATTACTTGAATTAACATTCAAGCTGACTTATTCTTAATACAAAAAACGTTTGATAAGCAATAAAGGTTCTTAAATGAAGTAATTATGTTAGCTATGTTGTGTGCTTTTAATATTCTATACACATATACATTTTGTCATAGTCAGGAGCTATTATTATTAATATGCATTGTTTGCATACATTCAGCTGTCAACCGGTGCATAATCCCTGATGTTTGCTAAATACATTTTCATATTTAGTCAAAGCAAACTAATTTCATTGGTATTTTCTTCGACTTTTAATGTCATATTTTTGATTGCACTTTTGCTATAGCCTGGAGTTTGGCTTTAGGGTTGAATGCACATTTGTTGCGCAAACATACCGGAGATAGCAAATATGTTATTGATAGACGGATAATTGCACTGTCACTTGCACATGAACACGATTGAACATGTTTCCGGTTGCTCTTTGGCTCGCTAAATGCATACAAATTGCACTGACAAAAGTCTGATAACATCCGAAGCAGTCAAAATGGCTTAAGCATTCCGCAAACATTTCGTATAATGAAGTCGTGCGTAATGAACTTAGCCGGTCTATTACGTTGGCCCACTAGACTGGCCAAGCTCATTAAAATTGTTGTTGCCTATACCCTCCCTTTTCGTTATTAACGGGATGCCAAGGCGCACTTTACTGCAAGCAAGTGAATCTCGACATGTTAACTGGGCAAAGCGTACGGTAAATATACAACTTGGCGCCTGCCGCTCACATCGCTTAAAGCTAAATCTTAACTTACGGCTCTTATTTTACAGTTCTTTAATTACGCTTCCAGCTTATGAAGTTCCAAACTTACCTGCAAGTAAAAAGAAAATGAAAAAAAAAACAATGTGTTAGTAGTCAAATGATAAAAAATATGAAAATTATAAATTTACTAGATAGAGAGTGAGCGAAGTTTGCCTATTAACTTGTTGAGTGCAACTTTTGTCACAAGACTGAGAGTGACAAACAACTTAGAGTTGGGGGCGTTATTAAATACTTATTTATTTGAATAGTAAAATAGTAGTGCTAACAGTTGAAAACCTGCTTATTGAATTACGAGTATCATTAATGCATCTATGTGAGAAGTTATCAACTTAATACA
>JAWNMU010000043.1:0-77289 GCA_035043665.1 Drosophila quasianomalipes | reverse complement strand
TGTACTTCGTTCAATTCCCGTATTGCTTCCTTCTCTCCTTGGCTCTCCTCATTGTGCTCCTATTCTAACATCCATACACCACTACACAAAGTATTGCACGTCAATCCCCTCCCTTTCCCTCCCTCCCTCTTCCTTCCCTTTCCTCTCCCCTTTCACGTCACCAGTCTGTGATGCTGCTTGCTATTCCTTGCCCTTGCAGTACTGCCCTTCAGCGGCCGGCGTGGCGTTGGGGAGAAGAGGGAGGGTATGAGACTCCTGCCACTTCATTCGAAACGAACCGAGAGGGAGGAGAGAGAGACATGCGTTGGATGGACGAGGGAGGGAAGGAGGAGTGGAGAGGATGAGGGTGAGGGAAGAAGTTCCTTAAGTCGATGGGAGAAGGAAAATGCACTTGGCACCCAAGAAGGAAGGGCGGGCGAGGAGGGCGGAGGAGAGATTACGGTGGGTTAGTCAAAATCGAGGCGTGGGTTCCAACGTGAAGAGGAGGATCGAGAAGGAGCACACGGGCGAGTCAACATCGAAATGGACGGGCATAGAAGAAAAGGCGAAGCAGAGGGCGACTAGGTTAGTTCGTGAACTGGACGAGAGAATCGCGGGGTTCAGGGAAAAATCAACGGGAGAAGCAGCACAAGAGGGAAGGGCAAGGGCAAGAGGAGCCAACAAGTTAAGGAGGAGGAGGAGGAGGAGGAGGAGGAGGTGGAAAAGGTGGGGGTGAAGATCGATGGAAGGGGTATTCCAGCAGAAGAGGTAACACTAAGTGTACGGCAGGGAAGAGCAGAAGACGCTCCCTCTTCCTCTCCCTTCATCCTCCTCTTTCTCTCTATTCCTCTTCGTTCCGTGTAAGACTATTCTCTGGGAATGTGGAAAGTGGAGCATTGCGTCTGTCTGCACGGCAGTCAATCACCTGTACATATTTATGAATAACACAAGCCTACAGTATTCAAATGCTGCAAAATTCCACTCCTTCGCCTTCTCTATACTCCGCTGGGAACGAGAGAGGACAAGAGAACGTGGAAGAGAAGAAGAGACAAAATTGAAGAATGGAGCCTCAACAGGACTCGAAGAGGGAACAGACTACTGACGTACGATGCCCTCAGAAACCTCGAAATATCTTTCGGAGGATAAGAATATCTTTCTGATGAGGAAATGTCTTGTGACGAGAGAGTATCTTGGAAGAAGGAAAAATGAGAGGGAGTGGGGAGAGAGGGAGGAGTGAGACAAAGACATGGACTTCATCTGACAGTGATCCCGGAATCTGAGCTTGGAGGAGGAAGAGGGATGACCGAGCAAGAAATACGTCTTACCCTCAGGAGAAGAGGAGGAAGGGCAAAATTCGGAGGATTCGGAGGGAGGATGCGGGGAAGGATAGATGTTGTGGATCTGTGCATGATACAGATTCTATATAGGAAAGGATAAGAGAGGGCGAGGGAGAATGACAGCGAGAAGGAGGGCGACAAGGTGAAGAAGGAGGGGGAAAGACGAGAGAGGAGAGGGCGATGTGGAGAAGATGGAGAGTGAGAAAGAGTTGGTTATTTTCAGCACGGATCACACCGTGTGAGTTTCAATGATTATCGAACGAGGAACAAAACAGAGGTGGGAGGAGATCAAGGGGAGGTAGACTTGTGTAGATCCTTGATCAGTTTATCTATAAATAAGGGGGAAGAGGAGAAGGGAGAGAGAGCAAGAGTGCAGAAGGAAGGGAGCGAATGAGAGGAAGAGACTGCGGAGAGAACCACAGCGACCAACCCGATGAACAGAGGAAGAGATTGGGGGAAGGGTGAGTGACCACATAGGGTGAGACGGTGATCGGGGGGATGGAAACTATGCGTCCTTCTCTCTCCCTACTCCTCAGCTCGTCTTTCCCCTCATGCATGCTTTCTTTATATACATCACCCCTCTGTTGTAATCTGAAACACTCGACTGTGGGCCCATCTGAAGATCCCCACCCACCATGGGCCGGAACTGGAGGGAGTGCAGAGGGGGCGATGCAGAGGGAGGAAAGATGTGAGGACCGCTGCTGCAGAACAAGGGCGTGGGGAGGAGATGGTAGCTGAGGGGAGACTCGGAAGGAAGGAAGACCAGCATAGGAAGGGAGGGGCAATGGGAGGAGCAACAGAAGGGGGACAATGAGGGAGGCATGGTTGTGGAGGAGAATGTTGCCCTGGGGGAGTGAGAAGAGGAAGATCATCCATTGCCTCTCTCTTCTCTTCTTCAACAAAGCATGTTTCAACTTTGATCTTTAAGCTGATTATAAGAAGCAGAAACGAACATGTATGAAGTATGCACTTCTCACCCTCTTTATCCTCTGCATCTTCTTTTTTCTTCTTTCATCTCCTCTCTTCGTTTTCGTCTTCTTCGTTTTCCTCGTCTCTCTTTCTTCCGTTATCATTTTGTTGTTCTGGCCTTTCTGATTTGGTTTAGTTGAGAAAAACCCTCCTTCTTGCTGGCAGGAAAAACTCATTCTTCCCACAACTCAACACTCTTCTCTGCATCGTCAGCTTCACAGTTCTCCTATATAAACGTTCTGCTCCCCTGCCTCTGCTTCTGTGCATGCTGACATCTTGGAAATTCCTCTTCATGATGGAAAATGAATGATCATGAAATATCTAGGATCAGTGGTGAGAGAGGAATAACATAACTTTCTTGATCTTCAAGGAGAAACGACATTCAAATTGAGGATTACTCCGCAGCACAGTCAGGCGGAGAAAGATCAGCGCGGGGCTGCTAAAATCAACGGTAACGGAAAAGTAACGAAAAAGTAACGAAAAAAGTAACGGAAAAGTAACGGAAAAAGTAACGGAAAAGTAACGGGAAAAGTAACGGAGTAACGGAAAAGTAACGGAAAAGTAACGGGAATGCTTCCGAACCATCTGCATCCTCTCAATCAATTTTCTTCCTCCTCTGCCCTCCTTTGCTTCTTGCTCCTGCTTACTCTTCCTCCTCTTCCTCCTGCCTTGTCTTTCTTCCACTTCTTCTTCCCCTTCCTCGTCCCTTCCTCTGTTTCCCGCCACAAAATCTTCACTCTCTCATTTGAACCCATCTTCTTCCTCTTGTTCTCTTCTTCTTTCTTTTTCTCTGTACCCTCTGACATCCCTCTTCTCTGCAAAATGAAACGACCGGGGACAAAAGCGTCGGCGAAAACCTCGGCGAGATCTTTTGGTGGACTC
Source organism: Drosophila quasianomalipes (assembly GCA_035043665.1). Lineage (NCBI taxonomy): Eukaryota > Metazoa > Arthropoda > Insecta > Diptera > Drosophilidae > Drosophila > Drosophila quasianomalipes. The sequence goes on along the minus strand of JAWNMU010000043.1, from coordinate 74,122 downwards.
GTTTTTGACCCTCCACTCTTTAATTCTAATGCTTCCACCTCATTGTCCTCCTCTTCCTTCCCATCGTCATCGTTTTCCTCTTCATCTTGCTTCCTCTTCCTTCCTTCCTCCCTCCTTTCACCTCTATCTTCTAGTTCCCGGGTGATTCCCTCTAAAAATTTGTCAAACAAGTACCGGCAGTCCTCCTCAAAACATTACAGCCATCCCACCCCTCCCATATCTTCTTCTCCCTCCTTCCCACTTCCACTTCAATTCACTTCTACTTCATCCACTTCCATATCCTCTTCCTCCTTTTCTTCGTCTAAACACACTCTCCCTCTTTATTTAAAATTGGTTTCCGATGTCCTATGCTTCAACTGCTTCTTCACGGAGGCAGGGTGTGATGAGGAAGAAGAAGACACAGATGGGTAATGAGGAGGAGGAGGAAGGGATAGACAGAAAAGTAAATGGGGAGGAGAGGAAAGACGAGAAGTCAGTCTTCTCTGCAGAAAGGCAATCAAATTGAGAATGAGGTTATTCGGATCTGTGCGTTCAAAAAGAACTGGAGGAGGAGGAGAAGAGTGTGAAGGGAAGGAAGAAGACGGAGGAGGGAGAGAGGATAGAAATGAGGAGTAAGGATCGAGGGTGCGGAGGAGAAAGAGGAAGGAGAGGAGAGGCGATCTGAGGGCTTAGCAATAACTGATCTCCCCGAATCTCATCGATCAATGTCATTTATTCTCTCTCGTCACAATTTCACATAATAGCCCTGGTTTCTGGACTGAAGAAGGCACTCAATAACAGCCTTTGCCCTCTGCCAACCTAGCACCGGTCCTTCTTTACTCGCCTCCGACTTCCTCCTCCTCTGGCTTCCTCTGCTTCCTCTGCTTCATCTTCTTCCTCTGACTCCTCCTCTCTTCCCCTCTTCCTCATGCACGTGTCCTCTCCTCTTGTGACTCTCACACACGACTCTTTCTTCTCTCTAGGAGTGGAGGGGGCTGGGAGATGAAGATTCAGAGGGCGAGAGGGAGAGAGAGAAGGAGAAGAGTTGTGGGGGGAGGGGGAAAAACCAAGGCTTAAAAACAGTGGTATCTACGTGGAGAAAGACAGAGTCCTTCCTCTCCCTCTTCCATGCTTCATTCCTCTCACACAAGCTCTTCGTTCATTAGAAACCAGGAAGGAGGAAGAGAGCAGTGGAGGGACAGAGAGAGAGAGAGAGAGGGAGAGAGAGAGAGACGGTGCAAGAGAGAGAGGGAGGGAGAAACAAAGAACACACAAGTGAAGAGTGAAGGAAGAGAGAAAGAGAGCAGACGAGGGAGAGAATTCACTGCTAATACGCGATTTGTCCCATTCCCCCCGTCTTCTTTCCCCTCTTTCTTCTCTCCCCTCTCTTCTCCTCATCTAATTCCTCTCATCATCCTCTTCCCCTCTCACAGATCTGCCAAGTCATGAGATTCGGCAGTGGTGTGTTTGTCTGTTCCTTTCTCCTTTTCTCCATCTGTGGGGGACGCGTTAAACTCAGCAAAATTTCTTTTCTTCGTGCTTGCCTATACTCTCTAGCACTTCCTCCTCTCCCTCCCTCTCTCCCTCTCCTCCTCTTGTTCTGTGGTTCTCGATCTCTTTCTTTCCCCAGCTTCTATTCCTTTTTGTCTCCTCTGCCCTTCTTCTCTCCTCTACTTCTCCTCTTCCCTTCCTCCTTCTCTCCTTAACTCTGAAACATATCTGATCAATGCTTCGGGTTCTTCCTTTTCCGTCCATAGCTCAAATCTTTCCCCAGCCCGTCCCTCTTCGATACATTATCTCATCTACCCTTCCTCCTCCTCCTATCCTTCCCTTCCTTCATTATGGACTCCGATGACGAAGAGTATCTACCTCCTCATTCTTCACTGCAGTGCTGCTCTTTCCTTATCTCTTCTCACTAGGGAATCTCATACTGAGAATAGATCTTTCGATCATTGTTTCTAGCTCGTGTGTGTCGGGTTCCCTCCTCTCCCCGTCCATCTCCCCCTCTTCCTCCACCCTCTTCCTCCCCTCTTCCTCCTCTTCCTCCTCTTCCTTCCTCTTCCTTCCCCTCTACCTCCCCTCCTCCTTCTTCTTTCTCTCTTCTCGTTTGTCTTCCCCCTTCCTCTCCTCTACTCATCAATGCATCTTTACTCTCGTCTTGCAATGTCACGACTATTCACGAGGTTCTACGGAGGGAGGAACGAGAGTGAGTGAGCAGAGAAGAGCCGGAATGGACATTACTATCATGTTCGACATGAAGACGAGGAGAATCCGAGATGACCGGACATCGAGAACAGGGACCAACTCGGAGAGAGAGGCAGACAGAGGGAAGGAGAGGGAGAGGGAGGCTGGCAGAGAGAGAGGAAGCAGAAGAAGAGAGGAAGAGGAAGACGAAGAGGGATGTGCGCGTCGGATCAGACGAACACGAGTTGTTGGGGTTCGTGTCTTTGAACAGACAGGGAGACTCGGAGACCTCAACTGTCTCATCATTCCTCTTCTTCCTTGTACTCTTCATGTTCTTCTTCCTCCCCCCCACCTCCTGCCTTTCTCCTCGCGCTCCTCCTTTCCCTCCTACTGCCCTCCCCAAAATCTTCCTCCTCCTTGCTCTTTCTTGCTCATCCTCTTCCTTTCTCTTGCTCGATATACTTCCGCCATCTACATCTACCTTCCTTCTGCCTCTTCTTACCACCTCCTCTTCCCTTGACTTCGCCTCTCTTCCTCCTCGATCTTCCTCTCTCTCTTTGTCCTCCAACCACCACCTTCTATCCACTTCTCTGCCTGCTGCTGAGTCCTCATACTCCTTTCTCTGCCTTCACTCTCTCTCGGCTCTCTCTTCTCCCTCTGCTCTGCAGCTGCTTCTCCTCTACCACCTCTCTTTGTTGGGAGAAACTCCATCATCAGAGATCCGCATCTTTTACCGGGTGTGCCTCTTCTCCATTGCTCTCTCTCCCTCCCTTCCTCCTTCCTCTCTCTCAATTCTCTTTTCCCTTCACTCTCTTCCTCTCCTTCTACCTCCTTCTCCCTCCTTACCATCGATGGGGAGAGTTGAGGTAGTTCATTGCTCTTCCACGGGGATGCATGCCTTTTCCTCACATTCTGTTCCTCGTCTTTTCCGGTATCTTTGGATTCTAATTTCCTGCCGAAGATCCGACAGTAGCTGTGCTTCTGTTCCTCCAGACATCCTTTCCCTCTCTTTCTCAAAGCTTCATCCCCCTCGCGCCGATCTACCATGTATCGAGGGTTCCTCAGCTTTTATCCGTCTCTTCTCTTCACCTGAGTACGGACTCAAGCCCCGCTATCTCCCGTGCAATACAGACATACTCTCCATGGGTTTGTAGCAGATGGCCATAAAGGATCGAAGCATGCCGCTGATAGCCACACCCAGTCAGGAAACAGGGAAGGTGGAGGGCGAGGACGAAGAGTCAGAAGAGTTCATTCCTCTCCCAGTGTGAGAGACACGAAGAACATGGAGAAAATCATACGCGCCTCCCTCGAATGCAACTCTGTGGGCACTCTGAAATGGGACTGCAGAGAAACAAGATATTATCATCCAAAGAGCTGCTGACCTCACCTTGGTGTCTTCCAGGCTCAGAATATATCTGATCGTTGAAGAAGGTAGAGTCAGAAAAGAGGAAGGACGACAAGGAGGAGGAAGAACGGGGAAGATATCTGGCTGAAATGTCGGAAAAGGAAGGTTGGATAAACCACTCAACGCTGATTATCGGTATTTTGTAGTGGGAGGGGGGGGAAGATGGGGGTGGAGGAGGACGGAGAGGAAGAAGGATTGTGGGTTTCAATGAGGACCAGAGGGAGGGGGTTGATGAGAGGAAAAAGGCCGGCTTTCGTGGGAGGTGTGGGCCACGTCCCCAACTCTGACCTTCGACACTGACTGGCACACGGCATTCTTAGAGGGTCCACAGGTTATGATTTATATACATTCAACATCTACGAGATGATAACCCTCAACCCCGGGGGCCTTCTTTGAACAAGGTCAGGGCTCCATGTTGTCTCCATGCCAAATCTTCACCCAGTCTCTTCAGCCTTCGCCTCTTCACCTTCTTCCTTCCTTTTATATCCTGCTTTCTCCTTCCCTTCCCTTCCTGCTCCTCCCAATCATCACTTCGTCACTCATCATCTTTATCTGTCCTCCCTCAAACCACTCCTTCCTCCTCCTTTTCCATATCTTCCTCTTCCCTCTCTCCCCTTCTCCCTCCTTCCTCCGCCTCCACCTCCCTCTTCCTATTCCCGGGCTGCTATGCTTTCTCTTAATACTGTTGGTGCTAAAACTCGTCCCATCCGCCCTGCTTTGCTCTCTGTCTGAGTCAGAAAGACTGGTGAAGGAGGGAAGGACAGAAGAGGTGGTTGCTACTTTTAATAGTGGGAGGGGGGACCGGGAGTGGGAGGAGTGGGAGGAGAGGAAGAGTAGATGGAGAAAAGGAGAAGCGCGTGGGGCTGCTGAAGTGTTGTCGTTGAGTGTGTTTCAGTACGAGAGATGACACTGATAGGTTGACCGTGAGGAGAGGGAGGTGGACGGGGTGGGGGGGGAGACTCGTTTCTTCGTCTTCCCACAAGTACTCCTTCATGCTTCGTCTGCTCCTCCCTTCCCCTCCCCTTTTCCTTCTCATCGAATCCAGAAGCTACTGAGGTCGATGTTCCATCCTCTGCTTTGCTCTCTTCCCTCTCTCCACTCACTCAACACCAGAATCGGGCTTTCTTTGTCTCCCTATCAAGCCGTGCGTATACTCCTCTCTTTCTGCTCTCCCCCCCCCTCCCTCCTCCTCCTGTGTTGTGTTCGGATGTTTCTCATAATGCCTGTGATTCCTCTCTCCCCTCATCTTCTGCCTCCTGTAGCTTCTCCTTCATCTTCTCCCATTCCTCTTCTCTCCCCTTGCTTACCTCTTTCCTCTTCTTCCTCCTCTTCTTCTTCTTCCTCTTCTTCTTCCTCTTTTTTCTTCCTCTTCTCCTTCCTCTTCCTCCTTCCTTTTCTCTCCTCTTCTTCCTCTTCTTCCTCTTCTTTCTCTTCTCTCTTCCTCTTCGTTCTCTTTCTTGTCTTCTTCTTTCTCTTCTTCCTCTTTTTCTTCCTCTTCTTCCTCGTCTCTTCCTCCGACCCTCCTTCACCCCTCCCTTTTTCTTCTTCTATATCCATGATTTCTCACATTAGTAGAACTTCTGATACATCGCATCCACCAGGACCCTCTTCCTCCTCTTCTTCCTCTTCTTCTTCCTCCTCTTCTTCATCCTCTTCTTACTCTTCTTCCTCCCCCTCTTTCTCATCCGCCTCCTCCTCTTCCTCCCCATCGACCTCATCTTCCTCCTCCTCTTCTTCCTCTTCCTCCCACCCCTTCGCTTCCTCCTCCGATAGTTCTTCGTGCGTTCGCCATGCCCTTGGCCTATCGTCCCCTTCTACTGGCTTTAAGTTTGCCAAGACAGAAAGAGAAGTGTCTCGTTCCTCCCACACCTACTCGTCATACTGTACCCCTCTTCTTATTCGACCAGTGTCGTCTCAAGCTCATCGGCCATTATAGACGATCCCTCAACATCGGCTCCTAGCTCGTCCTGCTGCAGCCATCCCCACATCTTCCTCTACTACTCCTACTTCTGAAGTCGTCACTCTTCATGTCTCCACTCCCTCTCCCGCCCCTAATTCCTCTCTCTCTTCTACTTCACTTACCTCGCTCCCTCATACAATCCTCACCTCTTCCTCCTCTTCCTCCTCTTCCTCCTCCTCTTCCTCCTCCTTCTCCACCTCTTCCCTCTCTCCTCTTCATCCTCCTCCTCTTCTTCCTCTTCCCCCTCCTCTTCCTCTTCCTCTTCCTCTTCCTCTTCCTCTTCCTCTTCCTCTTCCTCACCCTCCTCCCTCCTTCTTCTGCTCCATCTGTTCCTCTTCCTCCGAGTCCTCTTCCCCTCCTCCCGGATCTACATTTTCTAGTTCACCCCACTGTCCCCGGATTTCTTTCCCTGCCACCGTCTCTTCCTCTTCTATGCTATCTTCTTGTTCCGTACCATCCTCTTCCTCCTCTTCTCCTACTGCCTCTTCCTCCTCTTCTCCTACTGCTTCTTCTTCCTCTTCTCCTACTTCCTCTTCCTCTTCTTCTTCTTCCTCTTCTTCTTCCTCTTCTTCTTCCTCTTCTTCTTCCTCTTCTTCTTCCTCTTCTTCTTCCTCTTCTTCTTCCTCCTTTCCCTTTACCACTTCATCTTCTCCCTTCCTCCCCTTTCTCTTCGGTTTCTTCCTCTTCCTCAGCTGCTTCATTTCCATCTTTTCTCTCTGCTGCCTCTTCGTTTAACACGTTTCCCCCATCTTCTAAGATTAGTTTCCTTTCCTCCTCTGGCCACCCTGACACTCGCACTTCTACATTTGCAACTCCCTTCTCCTTCTCCCCTTCTTCGTCCTCTTCCTCCTCTTCTCCTCCCCCAACTCTTCGTTGATTTCGATCCCCGCGAATACACCTATATCTTTTCCAACCCCACGTCAACTACTGCTTCATCGCCCACCTCTTCTACTACATCCCCTTTAGCTTTTCTTCCTCTTTCTCTCCCTCTCCTTCTCCCTCTCCGTCTCTGTCTCTCTCTCCAACCTCCGGTAGTTTGTTTTCTTCGACTTCCCTCGCTGCATCGGGAACTGCTTTGAACAGAAGCACTCGTGCTCAGTCCCGTGCTCACCACAGGCCTCACCAGCAAAGAAGACCTCCTCTCTCGCCTCGATCAAGTATAGAAGACCTCCCATCGCCCCCAACAAGTTTTCGCCCCCGTTCTCTCCCGCCTCCAACTCCTTGTCCCCCCCCCCGCTCTCTTAAGTCGACCTTCCTCCCTCTCTTCCCCATTGGCTGCTGCCTACCCCACCTGTATACCTACTACTCTTCCTCTTCTTATCCTTCCCCTCCCACTGTCTGGGTCTCTGAGTGGGGATAGAAGGAGGTCTAGAGTGCAACGGAAGGGAGGTGCTGTCGAGGACATATGTCAAATAGAAGAGCAGGTTGAGTTTGTATCAGATAGCGAGGTAGACGAAGACGAAGAGGAAGAGGAAGAGGAAGAGGAAGAGGATGAGGATGAGGATGAGGATGATGACCAGAGTGGTGATGAGGACGATGATGAGGACGATGATGAGGAGAATGCACAAGTAACTGCGAAGGCAGAATCAGACACAGAAATGAAGGATGATATAGAGCCAAAGGGAGAAGGGTGTATGGAGGAGGAGAAAGGGAAAGACGAAGAGGAAGACGAAAAGAACAGCGATGGTCACCATGAGGAAGAACGTCAGCAGACAGAAGAGCAAAAGCAAAAACAAAAAGAAAAGGATGAAAAGGAAGGAAAGGAAAAACAAGAGAGAAAGGAGAAGAGGGAGAAAGAGAAAGAAATAGAGGAGGAAAAGGGAGAGCAAGATGAAGAGAAAGAAAAAGAGGAGAAGGAAAAGAAGATAGAAGGAGAAAGAGAGACAGAGAAAGAGAAGGAGAGGGAGGAAAAAGAGAAGCGGATGAAGGAGAGGGAAGAAAAAATGAAAGAGAAACAGAGACGGATCGAGAAGAAAGAGGAAAAGAAGCAGGCGAGAAAAAAAGAGAGGCAAGAGAAGAGGGCGCAAGAGAAAAGAGAGGAGAGGAGAGAACTATGGAAGGAAGAGGGAAGCGACGAGGAGAAAGAGAGGAGGAGGCAGGAGAGGCGGGCTCTCATGAAGAGACCCTGGAAAGAACAGGTGATTAGCGAAGCGAGGTCTTCGGAAGAGAGATACATGCAGATCATGGTCGTAGATGCTAAGCTGAGGAGGGAGTTGGCGGCATTCTTCAACGAAGGAAAGCTTGGCAAGCTCATGATAGATGAGGTCAATGAAGTTGCGATGATTATCAAGAGGAGGGAACGAAGTATGTCAGAGAGAAGGAGGGAGGGTGTACGGAGGGATGGGAGATGGGACTCAGCTCTCGAAAACATGCTTGAGAGTCTCAGAAAGTGGCGTATCAAGGATTATTCGATAGTGTGGGAGATGGCCTGTGCATTGGAGAAGGCCGAGGGAAAAAAATATTTACACGAAACACCTCTAACAGAGAGAACATCCAACTTTGAGCGAAGGATGGGCCTGGGATACTTCGAACGCAGTCCAACGGAGGGAATGAGGTTCAGCACGTACAAGTCTTTCATGCAAGTGGACGAAGAAAAAAGACATTCGATAGCAGAGATGGAAGCCGGCATGGAAGAAAACTCTCAGCAGCTAGTTCAGGAGTTGGCAGAGATACACAGCGGAGGGTCGGTGAAGCTGGTGATGCCATTCTTCGTGCGCTGTGACGCTATCTTCAACGTTTTCAACTCTCGCACAGGAGAAGAAACATTCATTTGCCCTGCAATCTACGATACAATTCCATTGGCGATGAGGAATAAGGACATCTTGATTCTCAAGGACTACAAGGATGTGAGCACAAACGAACCCCTGAAGCCCATCTTCCGCCCCAACAAAGACGCGTGCGCCTCGTGCGCCAGCAAGGACACCTTCTTCACCTCTGTGTGGCCTCCTATATATGTCCCAGAGCCTTCTCATGTCATCATCACGGGAAGGGCCCCCGCCGACCTCTCCGCGAACGAAGACATGATCGTGTCGATGGCCCTGGCCTTGCTCAGAAGAGATTGCGAGGGAGAGAACGATGGGAGGTACTTCAACACGCAAGGAGTGCCTCTCTTCATCATCGGTAGGGGAATTCTCACTCTCAACCCTCACTTTACGTTGGAGTCTTCTTTGACTCCATCCACCGTTGCTCTCTTTTTGACGGACAAGGCCTTCTACCACCCGCTCTTCTTCCGCTCCTTGGCCAGCGGAGCTACACCGTCTTTTCCCATTCCTGGCCGCACTACCCATGACATCGTGACGAAGTATGCCGAGTTCGTGAAGCTAGGGGATAAGGCGCATGCCAGTAGACCTTGGACAGTACCTGTAGTGGCTCACGGCTCTCCCCTCACAGTGAAACCAGTTGCCTACATGACGAGCTTCAGCAACTCTTACATTTACGATACATTAACGATGAGCAAGAGGAAGAGACCTATGCCCTTCCCCTTCTCTTTATTCGAGAAGAATCGCTTCTGTTCCGTGATGTGCACCTCCGATGTAACCCATGGGGTCTTCAGGAAAAGATCTGGACCCCAGTCATCAGCTGCAAATACTCAGTCAACATCTCGCTCTCTTCTTCCTCAAATCTGTATTCAATCAGCTCTATCTCTTCAATCCTCTTCTTCTTCCCCTCCTCTTTCTCCCCAACACGCCCCCCTGCCATCTGCCCTTGCTGCTCACCAGCCCTCCTCTGAGATCCTTCGTCCTACAGAAGTCCTTCGTAGTGGCTCTATCCGCCCTATGATGCCTTCGGAGTTTCCTCGTTGGAGAGTTTCTTCTCGCTCTGTTCTTCGTCCCCAACCTTTTTCCTTCATGTCTTTGGATCTCTCTTCTACCTCCACTCTTCTTCTCCAGTCTTCTGATCATCTCCAACCCTCTTCTGCCTCTGCCTCTACTCTTCCTTCTCAGTCTTCTTCGGATCACCCCATTCCCTATTCTACCTGCACTCTCACACCTCACACTTCTTTTCCCACTCCTTCTCTGTCTTTTCCCACTTCTCCTTCTCTATCTTCTGCCTCCTCTCCTTCTCCTCCACCTTCTTTTCCCTCACTCCATCCCCTCTTCCTTCTGACTCCTTCCCTTCTCGACAACCCTCTTCTACCTCTACTCTTCCTCCCGAGCCCTCTTCTTTCTCGTCTCCTCCTTCGCAGTCCCCTTCTCCCACCCCTCCTCCCCAATCCATAACTTCCTCCACTATCACTCCCCAATCCCCTCCAACTCCCATTCGCACCCCAGACCCCTCTGTTATAACTGGCATTCGACATCCTTTGTCTTTTTCAACTGTTGCCCAACCCTTTTCCTTCTTCCCTCTTCCCGATCCTTCTTCTTTCCTCACTCCTTCCCATCCCTCTTCCGACTCAATTCTCCCTCCCCAATTGCCATTTGAACGTATTTATCGCCCTCCTCTTCCTCATCCTTCTTCCTCCCCTACTCATTCTTCCCAGCCGTCTTCTGATTCCACTCTCCTTCTTAGACCATCGTTTAAACTGTTTTCTCGTCCCCCGCTTTCTTCTGCCTTAGTTTCTTACACTAATTCCTCCTCATCTAAAGCAGGCAGTTATCAATCACTCCATCAACCGAAAAATAAACGCAAGCCTCCATCGACCCCTATTCCGTACCGAAGCTGTATCTCTCACAATCCTCTCGCGGCGACCCCTTACCGCCGCTATGCGTTCAAACCCTTACTTACCTTGAACATCCTCAAGAACATGTCACCTAACCCTGCGGTAGAACAAGATGCCGCGACGGAGAAGAGTGAGCTGATCAATGAGATCCTTCAACGTCAGATCGAGAGGTTCAGGGCCGCACATCGCAGTTACAAAAAGAAAATATCACACCCCCCTCCAAGGAAAATGAGACCGCCGAAATTAGCTGCACATCAGCTGATAGAACCGAATCCCGCGTCCTATCGGATGAGTTCGTGCGTCTCGAGCCCTCCGTTCGAAAGAAAAAACCTTTCCATCTCTCCTCGCACCGCGAACCAAAAATATCAGGCCAGAAAGGAGGCATGCTGACCATCGAATACAGCGTGTTGGAGGAAGATGCAGTTAATGAACTGCATGACGAGGGGCCTCATTCCGAGGACTCATCTTTCCTCATGTCCGACGACACCTCTCCTCTCCTCATCTCGCGCAATCACTATTTGATGGAGATCGACGATGAACCTTCCTACCTCACTAGCCAAAGGCCTTCAATTCCATCCGCAGATGCATCTTTGGCTATGTCTGACCACCCGTCTTCTCGTGCGACTGCTGGATCATTGACTTCGGCAGATGGGAGGATGTCGCATGAGAGAGAAGCGGCTGTGATTCACACAACTGTCAATGCAACTCAAGTCCCCACGCCTATACAAGTGGTGGAGGAGGATGGTTCTGAGCAATCGAACCAGACCTCCTCTCTTCCCTCTGAGCTCTCGGAGCCATTGCCGAGTAACACCTTGTCGTACGACGAAACTCAAGCAGACGACGCACAAAGAGAACAAGGGAATGAAAAGGAGGGTGAAAAGGATGATGAAAAGGAAAATGAGGAAGATGAGGAGGAAAACGAAGAAAACGAAGAAAACGAAGAAGAGGAAGACGAGGAAGACGAGGAAGATGAGGAAGATGAGGAGGATGAGGAAGATGAGGAAGGAGGAGAAAAAGAGGAACAAAAAGAAGAGGATAAAAGAGAGGGGCATGAAGAACAAGGAGGGCAAGGAACCGAAGGAAACCAAGAGACCCGTGAGATAGAAGGGGTGGGGCATCAAGAGCAAGGGGGCGACTGGAAGAAGGGAAACGACATGAGCAGGATAGGCAGGAGGGAAAGGACGATCAAAGAAACCTAGCTGCAACTGCTCTAAGTGAAATGCCTTCAGCCGAGGGAGCGGCAGAGGAGAAAGATTCTCAGGGAGAAGAGGGCAGTTTATCCGAAGACGTAGAGAAAGTGACGCTGGAGAAAGAAAATAGCATGCTGAAAGAACGACTGAAACAACAGTCCATGGAGAATTCAATGCTGCACTTCGAGGTCTTGAGGCTGCAACGACTGCTAGACAACGGGAGTGGAGGCAGTGGACACTCGCCTCAGCACTCGGAGACAATCCGTCTCTCTTCTGCTCCCTTCCAGCACACGTACCAGGGGACCCACGCGCACCCCTCTGGGAGTGAACACTCATCATCTCTCTCTTTCACAAATTCACTCCCTAACGCGGATTCTTCCTTTTCTTCCCGCTCCACCATGCCTCGCTCCTTTTCGGGCGAATCCTCCTTCGCCTCTTTTCCGCCTTCTACTAGCTCATTAACCCAGGCCCCCACCTCCTCCTCTCTTTTAGCTCCCTCCGCTGGACCCTTTCTCCCGCCTAGACCCACCTCCTTTGGTTCAGATAGTCCTCAAGACGACTACCCCACCCCACTTCTTTCTTCCTCCTCTCAGCTTCACCTCCTTCTGTGTGATATGAACTCCCCAGATGTTTCCTCTTCCCCCTCCGACCCATCTTTCTCTTCCTCTTCTCCTTCATCTTCCCCTTCGTCGTCTTCCCCTTCTTACCTCCCTTCTTCTTCCGCTTCTTCTGCCTCCATCTCTCACACAAACGTGCATCCGAACTCCGTCTCTATTCCCAACCCCCTCGCTCTGCCTCCGCTAACCCCCATCCTTCTGTCAATATACGGGCTACAAGTGCCTCTCAACCCTCTGCTTCAGTCCCTCCTGCTTCTCCTTCTTCTACTTCTCTCGCTTGTGCTTCTGTCAGTTCGGGATCTGCCCACAACCCTCTTTCCACACAACCTTATAACGCAACTCACTCTTCAGAAAGAAAAAACGTCCCGGCATACCTACCACAAGGCCAACACCAACAGAAGGGACGTGGGGTAGGACCCAGAGGAGGAATCACCTCCTCGAACCCCTCCGCTCCTCCAAAGTACTCGAGGAAGAGGCCTAATGAGGCGATGAATGCTCTTGCGTACTTACGCGTTGTCCGTAGACCACCCCTTTTGATGCCCTTCCCGAACATTCAAGCGAGCGCTTCCCAACGTAACCCCCTCAAACGACTACTTGCACCACTCCTTCTCAACTAAACTCTCCTCGACCCCACCCCCCTCAACCTAGCCCCTCTCAATCTGACCCTCTTCAAGCTTATGTTCCTGTACCTGACCCCTCTCAAACGGATCTGCACAATCCCTCTGAACCCAGTCTCACTCAAACGAACAACCACGAACCCCCTCCCCTTGATTCCAGTCTCGAATCTAACCCTCCCCAACCCAACCAATCTCAGCCTGACCCATCTTCCCCCAGCGCCCCTCCACTCGATCACACTGAACCCAACCTCTCTCAACCCCACATCCCTCGTAGTACCCTCCTTCAGCCCGGTCCCTGTGATTCCAACCCTACCCAATCCCACTCCCCTGACTCCACATCCTCTCAATCCCCATCTCTTGGATCCCAGACTAATCTTGAGCCCCCTATGCTGTACCCTCCGCCACCTCCACCTCCATCACCTCGCATCTCTTCCGAGGACGAAGGCTCAGCTGAGCAATCACCCACTTCCTCCAGCTCTGCAAAGAATTCTCGTTCGTTGTTCTTCCACCCTCCAAACGTACACTCACCGCCTTCTTCTACCTTCCCTACCTCATCATTGCCCCCCTCGTCCTTTTTCCCTTCCCTATCACCTTACTCAGAGGCAACTGAGGTCTGCACTACATATTCTCTTCCTCTTCCTCTTCCTCTTCCACGACCTCTCCCACGACCTCTCCCTCTACTTCATCTTCTCCCCCGGCCTTATCCTCCCTCTTGCCACATCCTCTTCCCCTGATTCCTCCTCCTCTTCTTCCCCCGTTTCTTTATCTTCTGTTTCCTCCTCCTCTTCTTCCCCCGTTTCTTCATCTTCCGTTTCCTCCTCTTCCCCGGCCTCATCTTCCTCTTCCACATTTTCTAGTAGTGGTAGTGCTACCCAGAGGAGAAGGAGGAGAGACGGTGTACTTGGCTCTTCCGACAGAGAAGAGAAGGATCCGAAGAGGAGTAGGACGGATGCTCATAGAGACAGCTCCACTCCTAACGAGGTTCCGAGGAAGGAAGAGGGAGAGGGGTGTTGCCAGCGATTGGAGAAGGCATAGAGTCCGATGCTGCAGCGGAGAGGAATAATAGCGGTGCTACAGAAGGGATGGCGAAAACGAATGCTCGGGGAGGGCTAAACGTAGTGGATCCACGCACTGCCCAGAACCCTGGTAATGCAAGGGAAGGAACAAAGATGATTCGCGTAAGGCCAGGAGTGTTCACATTCAACGGAAGAACAGGATCAAGCACGGAGGAGATGATGGCGGGGATTAACGTGATCGACTCTATCGCACTGCAGAACATGAGAGATGCAAGAGAGGCACAGAATAGAAGAGATGCAAGAGAGGAGGAGAACAGGAGGGATGAGAGGGAAGGATTTAGCATAAGGGATGCGAGCGAGAGGGATAACAGGAAGGATGCGAAGGAGAGGGAGAACAGGAAGGATGCGAGGGAGAGGGAGGGCGGAAGGGAGGCGAGGGAGAGGGAGAGCAGAAGGGATGCGAAGGGAAGATCGTCTGCCGAGGAGAGTACGGCAGTGCTGGATAAAATGCAATATACAGCTGATGTTAACGATCGACTGAAAGCCACTAATGGCCCCATGTCATTACTCGGTTGGGGCTCTGTCCCTCCCTTGATTCCTCAGAACGCTTCCTCCCTCGCCTCTCTCCGAGTCTCTTCGTCCTTGTTAGCTGAAAATGCCCCCTTTTATTTCTCCAGGCTTATGTTGCGAGGTGCGAGGAGAAGGAGAACAACAGATGCCGGTACTTGAAGGAACAACCCTGCTAAATCCGTTGACAGAACGTGCTCGTAACCTCCAATCACTCTCTTCCCGTCCTCATTCTGCTAATAGCTCATTCCTTTCATCGTTTGCTCCTTCTCACATACCTCGCAAAAGCCATGCCTACTCTCAGTATTCTATTCTCCCTACCCTTGACCTACCTCAGTCCTCTACTTCCTCTACCTCTGCTTTCACATCATCTAATGTTACCAATCTTGAGCCCTCTACCTCCGCTACCCTTGCCTCAGCCCCCTCTTCCCTTGCTCTTCCTCCGTCAGAAACTGCCGCTCTCCCTCGCTCTTCCACCTGCTCTCCCCCCACTTTTTCTACCGTACCCCCGACTACTCTAAGTTCCCCATCCATGTTTGCTGACGAGAGTCCTCCCGATACTCCAATCTCCATCGTCCCCTATACCTTTCCTCGGTCCTCCTCCTCCAACTCCCTCCATTCCTTGCTTGAGGAAGAGATGAACTCCTTCACCTCTGCCTCTCGCTTAAATGAGTCTGAATTCCCTCACTTCCGCGGAAACGCGTTTACCTCCCAACGTCACTCGTGGGGCAGAATTCCCTCATCGACCACTTCATCTTTGGGGGAGATGAGAATTCCTAGCGATATGGACCCCTCCCTAGCGCGTCTCTTCCGCCATCGTGAGAGTGAGACCCAGTCGCAGAATTCTTTTCACTCCTCCCACTCGTTCTACGAGTTAGAAAGCACTAGCTTCAACGTCCCTCGCGCGGAAAATCCCCAACAAGGGAGAACAGGTGAAAGTGAAGGCCCTATTACTCTCGAAGAATTTACTCTTCTCAATGGGGTGAATGCCTCTCAGAGCGAGACACAAATGAGGAGTCATATGGACGGTAGTTCGTTGCCCAATTAATACTCCCTGTTAGCAAACTGTTGAAAAAGCAACTCTCTGCTTATTCTATTATTTTTATTTTCATCATCATTTTATTTTTTATCTTATTATGCTTGGTATTTTTCAATGTTCTGAAAGCATGTCATTGGCAACTCGCGTTAATTCTTTTCATTTTTATTATCTGTTGTTATATATGTTTAAATTTCACAATTCATTCATTGTTTTTAACCTCACTGATTCCATACTACATACTGCAGACGAATGCGTATGATTATTATTATTCCCATTTTGCTTGAAAATTTTGCTTATTATAGGTATTTTTCTGTTCTAGCGTCTATTGTTGACGAGCGATACGTATTTCATATATTTCCATCCATTTTAATCGTAAATCAATGTGTTTTGAAATCTTGTTTGACACATCGATTTGAAATGTTATTTGGCATGCCAATTTGAAAGGCTTATTCGATGCTATTTGGCGTCATCTTTGGTTTATTTGTCTATTTGTCTATGGTATAGACTCTACACATCGCATTATTATTGTAATATTATGAGAATTATACGAGTAGAATCGTGGTACTATATTGATTCTCATAATATTATAATAATAATAATACATTGTCATAAATAATTTTAACGTAAGTAGTTTTATTCTTAGTGAACCGTCTTGACAGCGAAAAAAAAAAAAAAACTTCGAAACAGAAATCATAGCAAATAGGAAAGAAAGAAGGAAAAAAGTAAAGAAATAAAAATGCAAAAAAGTAAGGAAAGAAAAAAGGAAAAAAGCAAACAAGGAAAAAAAGCAAACAAGGAAAAAAAGCAAACAAGGAAAAAAGCAAACAAGGAAAAAAGGAAAAAAGGAAGCAACTGAAACAGGCTGTTTTGAAGAGCATATGAAGAAAGAACAGAACATGGGATGAACTAGACGATTACTAGCGACAGTTAACTCATACAGATCTACTAAGAATGCGAGCAATGCGTTGCATCGGTAAGGAAATATAAGAGGTGGGAGGCAACAGGGTAGGATAATAGTCGCGTTATCGCTTGCAATACCAAACGCAACGTGTGCCGTACAAACGCAGTCAATTGGGAGAAATACATTTTTTACTATTCCAATGTGTAACATACATTTAATAGGTGAACACGAAAAATAGTAAAAACAAGAGACGTTTAGAAACACAACTCAAGACAGATGAAGTTTGTGAAGGAAAGAACGATGAATACAGGAAATGAATGAAATAAAACGGGATTGCATATCATTATGTACGACGAATGTTTGTTGAATTAAATATGCAAATGTATTGGATGAAACATATACATATCAAGATAAATAAGTGGGGGTGCGAAATAAGAACACAGTACACAGACTAATGAATAAACGGTAACTAACTACGAAGCGCAGTGAGTATCACATGACGCTGTGTGTGTTTACTCAAGACGGTTAACGTAGGCGTTCCATCCAAGCTCCTGGAACTGCTTGGCAGCAGCAAGAGGATCCTCAGCCTTGTAGATAGCACGCCCTACAATGATGACGTCAGTTCCGTTGACTCCGACAACGTGCTCAGGGGTGTTGTACTGCTGCCCGAGTCCGTCTCCTCCGGTAGCAAGGGACACTCCAGGGGTCATCACGACCAATCCAGGGTTTTGGGAGAGAGAGTGTTGTGCAATGAATCCGATCACGAAGTCGTCGTTCTTCTCGGCCATCTCCACAGTCTTCTTGGTGTAGTCTCCGGTGGCAAGGTTTCCCTCAGATGACATCTCAGCGAGGAGGAGGAGTCCACGGCCCAAAGGAGCTCCGACCTGCTTGAGCCCAGCGATGATTCCAGGTCCAGGGACGGTGTGAGCGTTGGTGATGTGGGACCAGGAGGCTGTGTGATGCACTCCCTTTTCGTACTGCAAAGTGACAGTGTTTCCGATGTCGGCAAACTTACGGTCCTCGAACAAGAGGAAGTTGTACTTCTCAGCGAGAGCAACCAGCTTGTCGCTGACCTCGGAGGTGTAATCCTCGAGGATGTCGATGTGGGTCTTGAGCACACAGATCGAGGCGCCCACCTTCTCAGCCAGGGCGAGCAGCTCAGCAGAAGTGGTCACATCGGCAGAGACACAAAGGTTGGACTTCTTCTCCTCCATGATGGCAAATAACTTCTGCACGCATGGGCTCTTAGATGAAGATGCGCGGGCTCCGTAAGAAAGCTTCCAAGGGGCCTTCTTCTCCTCCTTCTTCTCGGCAGGCTTGTTGGTCTGGTTCTCAGCGAGGAACTTGAGGACACTGTCGACGATCTCCTGAGAGATCTTCTTCTCAGCAAGGAGCACATCCAACATCTCAGTGATAGTGAACACAGAGTGGAGGTTGTATCCGTTGTTCTTCAAGTTCTCCTTTCCTCCCTGCTGACGGTCAATCAGAACAACAACATCACTGACAGCGATTCCAACGTCATTCAAGGGCTTCGTAGTCTCCATGACAGACATTCCAGAAGTAACAAGATCTTCAATGACGAGGCACTTGTCGTTCTCCTTGAAGGATCCCTCGATGATCTTTCCAGTTCCGTAGGCCTTGACCTCTCTGCGGCGCATGACCATAGGAACGTTGTGGTTCACAGACATCACAGTCGCAATAGGGAGAGCGGTGTAAGGAACTCCACAAATAACATCGAACTGAAGGTGGCTGACCTTCTCCCACATGAGCTCTGCAACAAGCTTGAGGACATCGGGGAAGGACACGAGGACACGGAGATCAAGATAAATGGGGAAAGCAATCCACTCTTGAGCTTGAACTCTCCAAGCTTCACGGCCTGAATGTCAAATAGACGCAAAGCGAGGTTTCTAATCATCTCCTGTCTTGAAGCCATTTTGAACTTGCTGTTTTTTTCTGAAAGTTACAGATCACAGGGCTGTTAGGAGAAAGAGAAGAGAGAAGACGAAATGCTCCACTTGTAGACACTTAAAAAAAAAATAAAAAAAAATCTACCCAAAAGATCACAAAAATCTCAAGGTAAAACTCATTTAAATACCCGTTGTAGAGCTTGCATGAAAAAGTCCGCGCAATATTTGCATATTTGGTTTCTGTACTTACACGTTCGCATATTTAAAGTCGGTGCATACACTTGCTTTTTTCGGTGAGCTTTTTTTGCTGAAGGACAACTTGCGTTTAAGATAGCAGTCTACTCAGTGAGTCTAGTTCTCGTTAAACGAAGGAACATGAAGATAGAATACAGGGTTTAATACTATCATTCGCAAAAAAAGATGAACTGCGTGATCCAAATCAACAATCCATGTGATTGAATTCTGTGTTCAAAGTTAAAGTGTCCTGTGAGATGGTGTTAGAGCATTGAGAGACAAATGTCTTCGTGAAAACCTGCTTTTACTAATCCATTACTCCGTGAAAATGATTTTCTATCAAACTACTTGCAATTAATTTGTCACTATGAGAGAGGGTTTGTAAAACATAGGTAGATGCAATAATAAAATTTATGATATGGTTAACCGTTTGTTTACCTAGCTTATCCCTATACAAAACTCCAGTATAATTCTCGATCATTATGACGAAAGCACTAATATTCAACTGAATTGTTTTAGTGGGTTTATTGAATAATATTACTGAAGTGTTTGTATTTGCAGTTTTCAATTTGGCTGGTTCGCAATTTGCTTTCTGTCTCAATTTGAATGAATTGAGTTGAGCGTTCAATTTCTCCTACTTTTATGAACACGCTGTTTTGTGTGCGAAAATTGTGAGAATCTTACGTATACATTTTTAGATACTCCTTTTATTTTAGTGTATCCTTTTATTAATACCAGATTTCTGCGCATTGTGCTTAATATTCCTTCTCTGCTGAGGATGGCTTTCAAGCAAGCCTTTTTTTCTTCCTCTCGTGCACTGCCAATATAGAAAGATACACATATATATTTTAATTTGGTTATAATGATACGTGGTTGTATATAACATGTTTCACTTAAAATGTGTGCCAATAAGATGAAGGCTAGTTTTACTATGAACAAACACAGAAAAACGAGAAATGTGATTCCAAGTTGCCATTTTTTTTTTTTTTTGTTCTTTTCGTCTCAACTACATACCGCAATTGTACATGCAAATAGTCACTCCGTTTGTTTTGTATCCTCAATTAACCATAATTTACCTGCGGTATTGGTATTTGTGTGTGTGTTTGGTGACGAAAAGAAATGGCTGGTGAAGGTGGAAAATCAGATCCACCTCAACGAGGGAGGTCGGGAGCGAAGCGATCGAAGACGTCGAGCAGTCCCTCTTCAAGGGGACCACTTTCGACATCTTTGGATCGCACCGTCAGGCCACCTCTAAAAACGTATTCGGGGGAGTGTTCGATGAAGAAGGAGATGATTCTGCGTGGGGTAGGAAGGGGGCTGAGGGTTCAGAGGTAGGGACAAAGGTGGGAGAGAGAGACGCCGCGTCTTCATTTGACATGTTCGATTCGCACACTGGGTTCACTCCTGACCTCAAAAACATCGGATCTGTGCTTAGCAGCGCTGTTATGTCTTCTTCCTCTACACGCAACTCCTCTTCTTCCTTCCCCTCCTCTTCTCCTCTGTCTCCCTCTTCAGCATTCTCTTCTTCTCTCTCCTCTTCTTCTCTTGCTCCATCCTCTAGTTCGTCATCATTTCTCGGTGCAGATCCCTTGTCTGCCCATCTATCGAGTGCGAAATATGGGACGTCCTTGCAAGAGGAGGACGAAGATGCGGAGGAGGATGCAGAAGATGCGGAAGAGGGCGTGGTGAAGAGTGAGAAGGTGAGTCTGGGGGACTACTACGGAATTGCAGAAGGATTGGATGAAGGCAGCCCCAGCGGCATCAGTCCTTCTACTCCCCTATCGCCTGGACAACAGGGGTGGGGACAGGGGAAGGTAAGTGAACATGCAAACAAAGAGAGAGGGAATGAGCGGGGAAGTGGGGCTGCTGGAAGGGAAAAAAATTCCGATAAGAACCCCCTCCTCCCCTCCACATCCTCTTCCGCATCCTCTTCCCTCTCCTCTTCTCCCACAACCCCCCTCCTCTTCCCCCTCCTCTTCCTTTTCCCCCCCGCCTCCTCGGTCAATGCTTCTCCTTCTCCTCCTCCTGTCACCAGAGGTTCTCTCTCCTCTTCCTCTTCTACCTCCTCCTCCTCCTCCTCCTCTCTCCCCGGACCCTCTGTCGGAGCTATGGCTGTCAGAAACAACAACAATAGCAATAACAACAGTAGTCCTTCGCCCCCTCCTTCCTCCTCCTCTTCATCCGCCTCTTCGTCCGCTTCGTCCTCCTCTTCATCCACTGCTCTCCATGACAATGAGTTTTCTAACACGTGGACGAGTGCTCGTCTTCGTAATCTCCTCCCCAGGAAGTATTCCAACTCCAACGAGTCCCTCCCGCCCACATCTTCCTCATCTTCCTCATCTTCCTCCTCATCCGCGCAGAAGTACTCACTCAAAGATGCTGATTCACTATTCAACACTCCTAACACTCCCTCCGTGGCCTCTTCTTCTTCTACTTCTTCTTCTTCCTCCTCCTCCTCCTCTTCCACATCATCTCTTCCCCTGGGTTCTCCCGTGGTGGAGGAGGGGGTGCGCGAGGAAAGGAGAAAGAGAAGGAGAAAGAGAGGCAGAGGAGGAAGGAGGTGTACTCCTCGGTTGACGCGTTCTTCCTACACACCCACCCCGTCGACCGCTATCAATTGTGTGACTCAGTGCTTTCTTCCGCCTCTCCTCCCCTCTCCTCCTCCTGCACGTCGTCATCCTCCTCCTCCGCCCCCACATCCTCCCTCTCTCGCATGGACTCTTTTTCCACCCTCTGTCAGTTATCCGCAGTAGGTCTGTGGAGCAATGTGCATGCAATGTCGTGTAGACTGTTGGACCAACACAAAAAGAACTCAGAGTTCAACGAGAGTGAGTCGGACCCATCTCTCCATAGACCTTCGTTCATGCCACACGCACTCATCAAGGTCCACTGCTACAAACTACTTGCCTGTGTGCGTCTGTCGAATTGGCAAGACGCTTCTCTTGCGCTGGAGGAGATGGGTCCCCCCACTCAAAAGACAAGTACTACGAGCACTGGGGGCATCTCTACCCCAATCTCAAGGGACCTCTCCTCCCCACTGCCCTGCAGATTCTCATCGCCGAACTCACCTCCATCCAGTCCTACCTCTCCCTTCTCCCCTCGCCACCACCAGGACCTCCTTCTCCATCCTCTCTCTCATCTTCACCCTCATCCTTCCTCTCTTCTCTTCCCCTCGCTCTCGCCATAGAGTCTGACCTTTCGAACCTCCTCCAAATCGTGAAGACGGACTACAACGCAGCCCTCCTGCGGACCGCTCCCTCCTCATCCTCCTCATCTGTCCCCAGATCCTCTCCCTCACTTCTCTCGCACCGCACAGACAGAGACAGAGATTGGGCAGCTGTCGTCAGCCTCTGTCAACTCCCAGCTGAACTTACCAAGATCTGCGACTATGTACCTGAAGCCGAGTACCCTTCTGCGCCCACTCCGACAGACATGATGCAGGACTTCTTTATGGGAGACACACTCACTTCCGTCCTCAGGCGCAGAAGGGCGGTTGTTCAGATCAGACTGGCAGGGTGGTCGCTTCTATCAAACAATTTCTCGGCTGTGTACAGCCTCCTCTCCTCCTCCATCGCCCTTGATCCCACCAACATTAGTCTTCGCATGTACTTGTTTAGAAGTATGCTCAAGGTAAGACTTCCCCCGTCCTTTTTCTGCGGTTGTTCTGTATAGTAGCCCTATTATACTCGCTGCGTCGCACTCACTTCACTTCTCACTTCTTCCTTATTCGTGTATTTCAGATGCCTCTATGTTTCCCACCCCCTCTTACTCATAAGAGGTGTTTCTTTATTTGTTCAGTTCTGTTTGTTTCCTGCTTTATTCCTTTTATTGCTTTGCTTCTTTTCGTTTTTTTCTTCTTTTGTTTTCTTTTCTTTCCTTTTCTTTTCTTTGTATTTCCATGTGTGTTTGAATCTCCCTGTTCGCTTAGTGCTTTGTTTTTCTCTTTATTTACTTGTCTTGAATTCGGCAGTCTCCTAATCTCTACTCTCCTATCTTTCCTCGCATCCTCTTCACCTCCCCCTTACTGTTCTTTTGCCTCCCTTTCACTCCCCCTTCACTCCCCCTTCACCCTCCCAATAACCCTTCGTTCCCGTTTGCTAGTGCGGTCAAATAGACACAGCTGCCTCGTGTGCACAGTCCATTGTAGATATGTTGTTGCCTCTGATAAAGGAAAAGAGCGAACCCTGCTCCTCTCCTTCCTCCCCCTCCTCTTCCTTCACCTCCACACTTTCATCCCTCTCTTCTTCAGACCCCTCTTCCTCCTCATCTGCTGGTAAGTCCCTTCCCCAGGCCTTCTCCCACCTGGGCCCTTCCGAACTGAAACTTAAGCAAGAAAATGACATCTCCTCTCCTGCCTTCATCTGCGCCCTCACCGTCACCCTCCTCTCTGCGCAGCTCTCTCTCTTCCGCTCAGATACCACCGCTGCACTTGAGACGATCCTCCGCCTACTCATCAACAATACGGTGCAGACCAAGGTCTTTCCTTTAACTCCCCTCTCTTCCTCCTCCTCATCCTCCTTCCTCTACCCCTTCTTCACCCCTCTCCTCAATGGGGCCTTTGGAAACAACGACGCACACTCTGTGGGGAGTCTAGACGCTGGGGAAGTGGTTGGGGAAGCGACAGAGGCGGTGTTCGCTTTGGTGGATGCTGTGACTGCGTCGTACCCTCCCCTTTGCGTCGGACCTTCGAACACCGTAGATCTCATCAACCTGGGAGCTCTCAGGCCAACCCCCCCGCTCAGTCGTCTCACTCCACTAACCCTTCACACCCTCTGCACACATCTGTATCTAACCCATCCGTCTCCTCCTCCGCCTCTGGTTCCCCCACTCCAAACCCTCTCTCCGCTGACTTCTTTACTCCCGATGCATCAGATCCCTCATCATCCTCTTCATCTTCCTCAGGGTCCTCCCAACTTCCCACTGTCACTGCATCTACCTCTCTCTTCGGCTTCCCCATCTCTTCTTCCTTTTCCTCTTCCTCCCCCTCCTCTTCTGCCCCTCGCCCCAATCTCTTCTTCACGTCTCCTCACGTTTCCTCGTTTCTCTCCTCCTTCCCCCTCCCTCCTCATCCTCCCTGCTTTCGTCGGTTGCCATATCAGCTGAGGCTATGAAGAGGAAGAAGGCAGTACTCCTGGAATCCCTCTCATCTCTCGATATGAGTGAATCATCTCTCTCATCCCCCCTCTCCTCTCTCGCATCCATCTCCTCCCTCAACTCCCTCTCTTCCCCTCACTTCTCTGCCCACAACTCCCTTTCCCCCGCTGCTTTCGCTATGCCCTCCTCCTCTCCCTCTGCATCCTCATCTTCCGTGCCCTCCGTTCCTCCCTCTTTCGTGTCCAACCTGCCTTCCCTCTCGAGTGTATTGCACGATGTGTTGTGCGTAGTAGTGGTGGTTCTCTCTCGCCTCAACAGGACCGACTTGTGCATCGACCTGTTGGAGCATTACATTCGCGTTTGCCCGCTCCTGCACACTACCATTGCAGTTCAGGAGAACCTCTTCGGCCTCTACGCCTCGCGATTCGACGGGGAGATCAGAGCGCGACTCCTCACTGACATCGTCAACACATTCGCGTTCGTCTCCAGACCATCCAAGTAGTCGTCCATCTAGAAACACTTCCCCGTCTCCCTTGCTTCCTTTTTTCTTCCTCTTTCTCCTTCCCTCATTTAACTGCGGCATGGATTAGGTCTGTTCCGGTAAATATCACTCTAGTTTCCTTTGCTCTCTCCCCCAACCCTCCCTTCCCCCTACCCCTCTCGACACCTGTGTCTCCTCTTTTCAACGTTAAGGGAGAATGTGCGTACATCATTTCCTCCCCCTTTGATTTATTAATTCCTCTTTTGTATTCATCGAATCTTACTCTACCTCACCTCGCCCGTGTTTTTGCTTGCTTCCATTTCACCACTGTCGCTGTTTTTTTTTTGTTCCACGTACCCGCTACTTCTAGTTTGACTTAGTTTCTTTGTTTATATGAGTTAACGTATTCGTTCTCATTCGCATCTCTGGCCCCTCTTTTTTACTTGTATACAGTATGCTGTTTTGTAGGTAGATACATGTTTGCGTCTACCCATTTAATGTTTGGGCAGTTAATTTTGTTCAGAAGCTTTATGCATATCAGCTCCTTCATGTGTATTCATATGAGGGAACATTTTTCTCTGCTATAGTTTGTTTGTAAACCTGTTTGCAGTTTTTTTTTGTTTTTCTTTGGCTAAACAAACCGTACATAAGTATATACTTTCTTTACGCAACCATATTGTGGACATTTTCTTTAAAATAAATACCATTCCGCGTTCCTCCCTCCCACTCTTTTGGATTACGATGACATATTAGTTAAAGTAAATGGATGTGATAGTTCTCACAAAATAGGTTCTCTGCTTCGAGTAAACAGTGACTCTTATTCCGGAAGGGAAACTATGCGGCGAGTATTCTATATTAATTTACTGTTTGGAACATTATGAGATAAAAGAACTGTAAAAGAAATTGAGTATAGACGTTAATATTTTCTTGAAGGAAATATGTATGTTGTTCTGATAAAAATTCCTAATGTGCTGGTTCTCTTATTTGCTTTTGCTTGTATGCATCCGTAGCTCTTCTTTTTTCAAGTCTCAAATTGAAGGCTAACATTAAGTGAATAATTATTTTTGTATATGAATATAGGTGTTAATTTACATATGTTTTCTTTTTATTCATATTTAATATATAATCTGAAATTCGGAGTGAATTGTCTGTGAAAGATCTTCAGAGCAGAAAGAAAAAATGGGCTATCTAGAGAAATTCAATCACCCTTTCTATTTGCTATTTTCAGTTGTTCACTTACCCAACTACCTGTATTCTCTTACATTTCGTTTTATATTTGATTATTCGTTTATTCTATGGATAAGATTTTGCGCTATGCTGGGATTTTAACTAGGATTTGCATCCTAATTCTCGCAAAACATTTCCTAAACTTGAAGTACATCACCTGAATCTGCTGGAAGAAGGCAAATTATTCGATGTTACGGGAACTTTAACAACTATTTTTTGTAACATTCAGGAGATCTTATGTGTGCATACGGTTTTACGACGAAAATTGTTTTTTTATTTTTCCTGTATGCACTATTTGTAGTTGTTTTTATCGAACTTTACATATTGATTGTGCTGTCCACGTGCATCATTGATCTTTTTTTTTGAAAATACAAGTCGACGTCGATGCAACTTTCATGTGGTTGTTTGCCATGCATATGGCATTTCGAACCCAATGATATACTTTTGTGTAATGTTTGTGTCTCCTAACTTTGTTCACGGTGATTAACAGTTGTCTTCTTGTTTTGCTTTTCTCTCTCCTAGAATATGGCACAGAATCCTTTTGAGTCGTTGTTGACTGAGCTGAAGGTTGGAGACAACACCTACAAGTACTTTGACCTCACGAAGTTGAAAGACAAGAGGGTGGATCGTCTTCCTTACTCTATCCGCATTCTCTTGGAGTCTGCTGTGCGTAACGCTGATGATTTCGTGATCACCAAGAAGGACGTTGAGAACATCCTTAACTGGGCCGAGACCAGCACCCAAAGTGTTGAGGTTCCCTTTTCGCCCCGCTCGCGTGATTCTCCAGGACTTTACTGGAGTTCCCTGCGTTGTGGATTTGGCTGCTATGCGTAATGCTATGGAGCGTTTGGGAGGAGATGCAGACAAGATCAATCCCTTGGTCCCTGTGGACCTTGTCATTGACCACTCCGTCCAAGTCGACTACTACAGAGACCCCAACGCCGTCGATAAGAACCTCGACATGGAGATGAAGCGTAACTCAGAGCGCTTCCGTTTCCTCAAGTGGGGAGCTAAGGCCTTCAACAACCTTCAGATCGTCCCCCCCGGATCCGGAATTGTCCACCAGGTTAACCTTGAATATCTCGCCCGCGTTGTTTTCAACAAAGACGGGCTCCTTTACCCGATTCTGTCGTTGGAACTGACTCCCACACTACCATGATTGATGGGCTTGGAGTTGCCGGATGGGGAGTAGGAGGAATTGAGGCTGAGGCCGTGATGTTGGGACAGCACGTGTCCATGGTCCTTCCCCAGGTCGTCGGATTCAAGCTCACTGGAAAGCTTCAGTCCGCTGTCACTGCTACCGACTTGGTCTTGGTGATCACCGCTATGCTCCGTAAGAAGGGAGTGGTCGGAAAGTTTGTGGAATTCTTCGGACCTGGAGTGGCTGCCCTCTCTTTGGCCGACAGAGCTACCATTGCCAACATGGCTCCTGAGTACGGAGCCACCATGGGATTCTTCCCCATTGACAAGAGAGGAGTTGAGTACCTTGTCCAGACCAACAGATCTCCCGAAGTCATTGCCTACGTCGAGAAGTACCTCCGTGCGCAGGGGCTCTTCCTTGACCACGAGAACCCCTCCGAGGACCCCGTCTTCAATGACGTTCTTGAGCTCAACCTCGCTGATGTTGTCCCTACCATTGCTGGACCCAAGCGCCCCCACGATGCTGTTGCCCTCTCTGAGGCCAAGAAGGACTTTGTTCAGTCACTGGAGAACCCCATTGGATTCAAAGGATTCGCTATCCCTGAAGAGGAGAGGAAGAAGACTGCCTCATTCACTCTCAAGTCTAACGGAGAGAAGTACGAGCTGAACCACGGATCTGTTGTGATTTGTGCCATTACCTCTTGTACCAACACTTCCAACCCCTCCGTCCTTCTTGGAGCTGGTCTCCTTGCCAAGAAGGCTGTGGAGCTCGGCCTCAGCACTAAGCCCTACATCAAGACCTCCCTCGCTCCTGGATCTCACGTCGTGACTAAGTACCTCGACAAGGCTGGACTTCAGCCCTACCTTGACGCCCTGGGTTTCAACATTGTTGGATTTGGATGCACTACTTGTATCGGAAACAGTGGAGACATCCCCCCCGAGGTTGAGTCCACCATTGTTGACAACAACCTCGTTGCCGCTGCTGTGCTATCTGGAAACAGAAACTTTGAGGGAAGAGTCCACCCCTCCACCAGAGCCAACTACCTCGCCTCCCTCTCCTCGTCGTTGCCTACGCATTGGCTGGATCCGTTGACTTTGATTTTGAGACCCAACCCCTCGGAAAGGGCAAGGACGGAAAGGACGTGTTCCTCAAGGACATCTGGCCTTCTTCCGAGGAGATCCAGAAGGTCGAGTCTGAGTCCGTGCTCTCTTACATGTTTAAGGAGGTCTACGAGTCTATCACCAACGGAACCCCTGCTTGGAACGCCCTTGATGTGAAGCAGTCGAAGCTTTACCCTGGGACGACGAAAGCACGTACATCCACCACCCTCCCTTCTTCCAGACCATGGGAAAGGAGGCCGGTGACATCAAGAACATCGATGACGCCTACTGTCTCTTGAACCTCGGAGACTCTATCACTACTGATCACATCTCCCCGGAAAGATCGCCAAGAACTCCCCTGCTGCTCGATTCCTTGAGTCTCACGGAGTTGCCCCCGCTGACTTCAACACCTATGGAGCCCGTAGAGGAAACGACCTCGTCATGGCCAGAGGAACCTTTGCTAACCTCCGTATCGTGAACAAGCTCCTCAACAGCAAGGCTTCTGCGAAGACCTTGTTTGTCCCCACCGGAGAGGAACTCTACAACTACGACGCTGCCGAGAGGTACATTTCCCAGGGATCCCCTCTGATCATTCTCGGAGGACAGATGTACGGATCTGGATCTTCCAGAGACTGGGCTGCTAAGGGAGTGCTTCTCCAGGGAGTCAGGGCTGTCATTGCCCAGAGCTTCGAGAGAATCCACAGATCCAACCTCGTTGGAATGGGAGTCATCCCTCTGGAATTCCTCCCGGGACAGAACGCCGACTCTATTGGACTCACCGGAAAGGAACAGTTCTCGATTGACCTCACCTCCCAGCCCCTCTCCGTGAACCAGACCTTCACCGTCAACGTCACGGGAGGAGCTGTCTCATCTTTTACTGTCCGCTCTCGTCTCGACACCGAGGTGGAGTTGGAGTACTACAAGAATGGAGGAATCCTCAACTACGTCCTCCGTAACATCCTCACTCACTAAGTAATCCTGTTTCTTTCTATAAAATCTCAATCCGTGCCGAAATTTTGGCATTTTCATGTGCGGTGTGGTTTGACTCGTTTTGGTGTAGGGTCGTTCTGTAGGCAATGCCCAGGAAGTGAGCTGGATATAAATATAACAAGAAGACAGTCAGTTGAAAGTACGGAACGTCAGAAATGCGTACGTGGAAAGAATAACGGAATGTATGTCTTTCCATGTTTGCTTTTGTGAACTGTTATTTCTACTTCTCTTTGTGGCATTTTTATTATCGTCTATTGGTTTATCCTATGACTAGTGTAGTAAGTGTCTTCTGTTTGTTCTTGGTAGATGTATCTCCTCACGATTCTTTGGGTTCGCGGAGCGCTCCCTTTTTTTTATTTACGGTCTTTGTTTCTTTCGCTTATTGTACGCGCTTGTAGATACCTTATTTTACCGCCCTTTCGTTTATTAAATGCCTGTAGTTGTTACTACAAAAGTATATACAAAAAAATAAAACAGTAAACTATGTTTCCTTGTCGTTTATTGCACATACTTTTCTGCTCGATGCAAACTATTGTTTTGATCCATTTGGATGGCGTGATGTTTCCCATCTGTTCTGTTTCCGTTGTGTTCTAAATTAGAACGTCCCGTCAAGGCGGTTCATACTTTTCTATTCTATGGAAGAGTACTGCATAGTGACCTCGTGTTCCCCTTTCCAGAACATCCTCATCGCATCTCGGAGATCCCTCACCTCGGGACGTCTCACAGTGCTCATGGAGGTTGAGACTCTTAAAGCTGGCTCGTGCGGCTAACGTCCATCTCCAACGTGTATGGACAATTTGTAAACAAAAACGTGTGAGGAGGGCTACCGGGTTGGTGATTGGCGAGAGTGGAGACAACGACGGTGGAGATGGCGGTGGTGGCTTCGGCAATGGTGTCTTCGGCGAGGTTGCCTCGGGTGGTGCTTCGAGACCTGGGATAGATCAGGTTAGTTCTGAGGAGGCATTGGGGGTTTCCTCCCTGAATGTATTTGCCCAGGAGAGGAACTCATTATCTTTTCTTCCAGCCCCTGATACTCCTCGATTGGCGCAGGGGAGGAGTCAGTCTGCGAGACCTCATCCATGTTGCATGGTTGTCCCATAGTAGAAGAGGTGGGGGATGACTGTATCGCAGAGGCGCCTCTCTCTGTGCCTTCTATCCAATTGGCTGATGAGCTTCCTCTTATGGAACTGGATGGTGTAGGAGTGGAGAGTGAGGTGGTGGTGAGAGAAGGTTTTGCTGAGGGAGCTGAGCGTTCGACGGATAGAGTGCGGTACCGCATTCCAAGGAAAAAACGGTCGAGTAGAGAAGTAGAGAGGGAGGAGAGAGAGAAGTGAAGCGGAGACGTGACTCATAGAGCTTTGTTTTGTTTGTTTGTTTCATTTGATATGTTTTGTTTGTTCGCTTGCACCTTTGATTTGTCCTATGAGAGTTTTTTATTTTTTGCGTGAATGTTTTGCTTGCCTGTGTACCTGCGTGCCTCTCATAGTTGCATCCTTTTTTTCTAGCCTACTTTTGTTGTATACGCTTAATTTGTGTATGTTTGTTTGCTTTGGAGGTTTTCCTCCCTATCTTTCCAACCAAAGGATGGGTTCGTCTATGCATTTGTAATGCCCACCTGCGTATCTTTAATTCTCCTTCACGACTGCTCTTTATATTTTTGGGAAACTTTACTCTAACGTTCATATGTGTCCCCATGTTCTATGTTTTGGATATGCACGTATGTTATGTTATGTGTGTGTTTGTTTGTTTGTTTGTTTGTTTGTTGTTTGTTTGTTTCATTGTTTGTTTGCTTGTTTGTTTGTTTGCATGTTTGTTTGTTTGATTGATTGTTCGTTCGTTTGCTTGCTCGCTTGTGTGTTCGCTTGTTTGATTGCTTGCTGGTTACGTTGAGCCTCATCTTTCCCAACTTATATTTGATGTTTTTCGTGCTTGGTTTGTTTTTGATTCGCACATGTATGTATTATGTGTGCTGCTATCAACGTCCGTTTGGTAGATAATTCTTTGGTTTGGTTAGTTTAATTACCCCCGTCAAGGCGGTTCATACTTTTCTATCCTTTGGAAGAGTACTGCATAGTGACGTTGTTAGGGGCTTTTATTTTCAATAAATTGCCAGTTAAAAAAAAAAAAAAAGACAAAAAAAGAAGAAAAAAAAAAAAACAGTTTTTTTTAGAGAAAACTCCTCGGAGTTGTTGTATGTATGTTTGGGAGGCTTCTCCTGTGTGGTTTGGTTTCTTGTTGAATAATAGGTTACTTTGGTATGTGTACATGATTGAACTAAGTAATTTTCCCCATTAAGGTTGTACCTATTCCTCTCTATGGTACTCGATCATCCATTTGGACTAGAAAAATATGAGAATTATAGCAAGGTCATTCTTTATCTATGTTTGATGTAACATGTAACAGAGTGCATTTATTACGTCGAGCTTGGTGAATTTCTGCTTTTATGCCATGCGAATAACATAAATAGCAATTCCAAGAAACAGAAAAGAAGAATAGCAAAATCATTATTGCTGATTCATATTTCCGCATGAGCGATTGGACATGAAGATGCACAAACCTAAAACTGAAAGAATGGGGAAAATTCATATTCACTTGCTATGCATAGCATTGTTTTGCAAGAAAACACGCGCACGTTTCATAAGCTTTTCATGTCTACCCTCAAGTGTATATATTTTTTCTATATCTAATGTACATTTGGTTTGTTAAAGTTGCTTGGTCAATCATGCATAACTGCCAAAGCGCAATATGTTTCATGTGTTTCTTATTTCTCATAGTCTGTAGAGAATAAATATGTAAATCAGTCTCTTCCGTTGTTTTCTTATGCGTCTGCCCACTTAGGATAAATGTGATCCTCATGTCAGTTCAGCGTGTATTCGTCGTAAAAACCGCCACTAACCTAGTTGAATATGTACCATTGCTACTTTAGGTTTCTTGGTTACCTGGCTGCAGAACACTCTATAAGAAACAGCAAAAAGCGAAGATACGAACGAGCAAGTTAGGTGTTCGCATAATAGTAAGATAATTATATAAGGATGAGCAGTACATCCGGGTTTCTTCCTGCATTCGACACAAAGGATGCGTGGGAGGTCACCCTACGATTTGGAGTTATGATGGCGGTCTGCTGTTTTCTCTCCGTATTCATCCTTTATCAAACGAGATTCCATTTTGATCGAATCACGAATTTCTTGGCATCTAGGTATGTTTCTTCTCACTTAAAACTATTAAATAGGAGCTTTTGAGTCTGCAAAAGTGTTGCTTTTCTGCACCCTTTCCGCTTGTGGATGATATCTTCGTTTGAACTACATATAATGGCACACGTGCAACTATACGTATACTATATGTGGCATGTTAAATCTTTAATTCTGTTTGTATGATATGATGTCTTCCATTATTCTGTTTACCTATGCTGTTCTTTTTATTTTTCCTTGCTTACCCTTCTGCCTTTTACTCCTTTCCTTTGGCTGTTGTTGTGTGCGTTAATCGTTGTGTATGATGTCTTGCAGGTCCTGGACCTACGAAGGACCATTACAGCTATCGTTCAACATGCGTTGGGGCAATATCATAATGCATTTGGTGGTGTTGTTTCCGTTTGCTGTGTTGTACCCTTGGGCTGCCACTGCTTGGTATCAGATCCACCCTCCGATCTTCGGAGTCCTTTTAGCCTTCCTTGGTACTGCCATCCTCCTCCTCTGCTTTGCAATAACAAGGTGGAAGCATGACTGTTGGGAGTGGAGCAGAGCGGTGGGTTTTTCTTTGTTGGGAGGGTTGTGTTCGCTGATAGCGATGTGCATTGGAGTGTCCTTGATGGCTCCTTTTACCTTCTTCGGACTCTCTCTATCCTTCCTGACTGCCTCATACGTCCCCATTATCCTCATTATCCTCAGTCTATGCCACGAGAAGGAGGACATCTCCACATATGTGTCCTCCTCTCCCTCCTCGCTTTTCTTTGATATTCAAAACTACTACAACTGGGCCTCTGCCTCCTCCCCCTCCTCTACCTCGCCCTCGGTCTCCTCTTCCCTCTCGACCTCTCGCGGCTCAATTTCCACAAAGCGAGACTCCACCTCTCTCTCGCACCCTTCAGCATATGTCTCTCGCTCTACCCCTGTGGTGTCCCACCGCGTCGCCTCATCCCCCTCTCTCTCTCTCAGTTCATGATCTTGGTATCTCTCTCCGTCGTGACGTATATTCCCTACTGTCTCCTCTCTTGGAACTACCTCTCCCACGCCACTGCTAGGGCTGTTGCTGCCTCATTGTCGACGTTGATGGTGGACCTGTGTCTGTTGTTGTTGATCGTATTCTACCTTCGCCACTCAGCCTCCAAGTCCACCACAAGCAGACACTCGTTCGTCCTCACCCCCTCCATGATCGTTTTGCTGGGATCCATCTGTCGTATCCTTACGATATCCTTCTCTCCATACTGGTATATCGGTAATGCAGTGTGTTACTTCTTCATTGCATCTGCGTTGTCTGTGGGTGTGTCATCATATTGGTTTCCAAGAGAGACTGACCCGAGAGCGTTGGAGAGGGTCACGGTGGACTCACTCATCGACGCCATGGTGGAGTGCACCTCCAGCTACTTAGCTATGAAGAGGGATGTTGAGAGGAAGAAGAGGGAGAGGGAGGCAGCTAGGATTGCAGAGAGAAGGAGGAAACTCGAGAAAAAAATGATGCGCTTGGAGAAGAAGGAGCGAGCACGCAGAGAGAGAGAGCAGAGGGAGAGAGACAGGAAACAGGAGGAGGAAGACGATAGATATGTGAGAAGAGACAGAGGGAGAGGTGGAGATGCAGATGTTGGGCGGAGTAGTGGGGTTGCAAGAGGAAGAGGGGGACACAGAGGACGAGAGGGAGGCGATGCAGGAGAGGGAAAGGGAGCGGAGGAGGGAGGCGAAGGAGAGGGAACGGAGGAAGCAAGGGGTACGTTTCGGAAAGAGTGAGGAGAAGATGGACAATGATGGGTTGGTGGGTGGTGTCTCGACTGCAGATGGGTTGTTGAGTGATAGTGATGTAGAGAATGCCTTACATTCTTCTGTGTTGGAGGACGAGATTGAAGAGGACGACGGGAAGGCGAAGGAGGAGGGGATTGGAATGATTGAAGGAGTGGGGAGACAGGGGAGTAGGGAAGGTGGACGACACGATGCTAGCAATGGCCTACTCTTCCCACGCATACAGACATTATTTCAACAATTACTCTTCAGGTGGGTTCGGAGGGCTAGGAGGGTTCTTGGGGTTCCGTCCTTCCTCAACGGCCCATATATCATCTCCCTCTGCCCTCAGAGGCATTCCTTTCTGGGTTCA
Organism: Drosophila quasianomalipes; assembly: GCA_035043665.1. Classification (NCBI taxonomy): domain Eukaryota; kingdom Metazoa; phylum Arthropoda; class Insecta; order Diptera; family Drosophilidae; genus Drosophila; species Drosophila quasianomalipes. Next base: position 40,515 of record JAWNMU010000043.1, on the reverse strand, counting down.
GGAGGCCTTCCGCCCCGACTTAGCTCTGTTCCTTCTCTCCGGAGCCTTCTTGGTCGAAACGATTGTGGTTGGTATCGGACAGAGCTCCTCTTTCTCCTGGGCTCTTCCCACCATCCGCATACAGGACCACCACCATCGGCAGTGGCTTTTCGGAGCCCTCTCCTTCCTCCTCGTCGGAAACGCCCTGTCGATCTCCGCCTCATTCTTTACCTACTTGTCCTCTAACCTCCACTTCTCCTTCGCTCCATTGCTTGTTGCATCCTCGCCCTATGCTTCTCCTCTGGGACTGCTGTGTTCGTGTTGTTTGTAGCTCATTCCTGGGTGGGCTTCCTCTGCATTCTGTTCTATCTGCCTCTGTTGGGGTCCATCTCCATTCTCCTTTCCTCGTGGGTCAGACGCAGCCACACTTTTCTCGATCCATCATACTGCCGCAACCCCCCTCTAAGTCGTTTTTCGTTTGCTTTGTTCACGGGAGGGTTGACAAGAGACGACTACACTACGCTCGTTCTCTCTCTCCTCTACCCCCTCTGCGCCGTCGCCCTCTGTGTCACAGTCGCAGTTAAGTACTCTCCCCACTACATTGGAGCTGCTTTGGGTTGTGCGTTCCTTGCGCTTCCCCTTGCCTTCCTTTCCTTGAGCAGTACGCCCAGACTCTAAGAGCCAAGTCGCTGAACGTGATAGCTTCGTTTGTGTTGTTGGTGGGTCTCGTGGTGGGATTCTCTGTCTACACCTACGAGTCCTCTCTCGACGGTGATTACAGCCGGTTTGGTTCTTTGGGACTTCTCATTCTCATCGTTGCCTCTGCTATCGCTTACAGTGCGTCCATCATGTTGATCCGAGTGGCGGAGAACCCCTCAACTGCCTTCTCGGCCCCTGAGGTGTGGGTGGGGGCTACAGCCACTGTAATTGGATGCATAGCTGCCGTGGTGGCGGTGTTCCGCTTCAACACGATGGGGGGGGTGATCGCCATCGGGGCAGCGTTGATGGTGGTGAGTGGGGTGGGAATGAGGATAGTTTACATAAGGAACAGGAGGTCTCTGCCCTACAAGTACCGACTGCTCTGGGCAATCCCCATCCTGCTCGCCGCCCTCATCTCCATCACCGTGGGACTAATGAGGAAGGAGTACCGCTTCCACTCCTTCGTGGCTTTTTCCCTTTCTTACCTGTCATTGCCCTTCTTGCTCCTTCTCTATGCCTTCAAGGACATCGACAAGCCCTCTTCAGTCATGAAGTTCTCCCCCTTCATCTTCCCTGTCATTATATATGATGACAAGGTGGGGAAGCTTATAATTAACAACAACCCTCTTTTCGCCCTCTTCTCCTCCGTCGCCCTCGTTGCGTTGTATGGACTAGCGCTTATCCTGGCTGTGCGTCCTCAGGCAGTGGGAGTGGGGGTAGTGTGTTGTTGCATACTAGTATCTCTCTTCCTCGTTGTCCACCTCTCTATGCACAACGCATCCCTCCGTCTCTCAATCTCTCTCTTGCTTCCCCGAGAGAGAGAGGAATAAGGTCGTGCACAGCTGTATCATAAGGAGTGAGCTTGAGTTGTTGAGAGAAGAGGGAATTGATATTGCACTCTACTCTACCTCCACCACTGCGCAGGGAGGGGACCCTCTTCTCCCTCTCTGTCTTCAACCCGTACTCTTTCCCCGTCCTCCTCCACCTCCTCCCTCAGTGGAAAGCACTTATCCCCCTCTAGCTCTGCCTCTGTGTTGCCAGAGGGAGAGGAAGCGAAGAAGAAGGAAGGAAAATGGGACGAGGACAGGAAAAAAAGGTTGGTGAACGAGACAATCGTAAACGATGAAGAGGGAGCATATTCGGTGATGGGAGAGAAGGCCTTCCTGATCCACACAGATAAGTCTTTGGGGTTCAAAAACAGACTCACGGGAGAAGACACACCCGCTCCCACGTTGTACTCAGCACTTTACTCCCCTGCCCCCCTCATACAGCAATCATCTTTCTCCTCTACCTCCTCCCATCCCCTTGCCTCCTCCCCTCCTTCAGCTGACTCCTCTTCTCCTACGACCCTCGCTCCTTCCTTCCTTCCTCCCCCTCTTCTTTGCTAGGGTCTCTTTCTTCCCAGCCTTCTCCCTCGACTCCTACCATTGTGAAGGTACGAGTCTCTCAGAGAGACCTTGTCGACGCCCTCATCCCCCCCATTATAGCCCCCCTTCAGCGGTACAGGCCCTCTTCCGCCTCCTCCTCATTCTTCTCCTTCTCGAAGGACGTAGCTTCCTCTGCGTTCGATCACAAGCAGAGTCAATATGAAGAGGAACAGAGAAAGATAAGGGAAATGGCAGAGGCAGCGAGGGCGAGGAGGGAAAGGAAGAGGGCGAGGGAGGCGGAGGGAGAGAGGTACAACGCCGGTGGTTTGAACTCCTCCCCCTCTACGTCTGCTATCTCCGACCCCTCACACCCCTCTTCGCGCCCTTCCTCTCGCCCCTCTTCTGCCTCTGATAAGAGGGACTCCTCATCTAGGGCGCACTCTCCTTCCTCCAACCGCCCTTTCACCCCTTCCTCGGGAAGAAAAGGAAAGCACTTAGTGCAAGTAGCTCCGATCAGAGAAGTGGACGAGGAGGAGGAAGGTGGGAAGAGACCTCCAAAGTCAGCGAAGAGGGGAGAGAAGGAGAACTGGCGAGGGCAATCTGTTCGGTCTGTACGACAGAGAAGAACAGGAGGGGAACGAAGTCAGCATCAATATCTACGGAGACGAGTCGGAGGAGGAGTGGAGGGAGGAGGAAGAGTTGCTGCGTGCAAAAGAGGAAGAAGAACCCGATGAGGTGTTGCTGCTGAGGGCTTTGATCTCGCATCCTGAGCTAGAGCCAGTCGACGTGTGGCCCAGTGCTTCCAGGAAAGGAGTTGGTGAGTTATCACTTGATGTGCTTGAAGACGCGATCGCCAAGGCAAGGACAGAGGCGACCAACCAAATTGAGAACCAGCTGAGGAGAGTCACTCTGGCCCAGGAACAAAAGGACAAGGATAGGGAGATGGATTTACTGCGGAGGAGGAGCATCACGAACAACATGTTAGTGTCGAAGAAGGAGAGGAAGAGGAGAGCTAGTATTAGCTCTAAGAGGACGGAGGAAGATGTAGGGTCGGATGAAAAGGACAGAAGCAAGACGCCTTCCTTGTCTCATCGATCGCCTCTGTATCTGCCACTGTGTTAGAGTCTGTGCAGGGAGACTTCGCTAGGACGATCGAGAAGACAGCGAGGGGACAGATTGTGTGGGATGATGATGAAGAGGAAGAAGAAGGTGATGAAAGAAAAGCCCTCCTTTCCGGTTCCAAGTCCTCCTCGTCGTCTTCGTCGTCCTCGTCGTCTTCCTCCTCCGCCTCTTCCTCGGCGCACCCCTCTCGCCCTATCTACTCGAGTGTGCTTGACGCGGACGTCCATGCAAACATGAATGCATCAGGAAAGAGGTTAGAGCTGGGAATGTCGGAAGACGTGCGGAGGATGATGGAAGATGTCGAGACTGACGTGCTCACAGAAGCCAACATCATCAAGATCAGAGAAAAAATATACCCTCCACGAACTACAGTACAAAAGAGTTCTGTTTTGTAGGACACTAGACCTGCTTGCATCTGTGATTTCAGCAGCAGACCATATACACTGGTTGGGGTCTGACTGGAGTGTCCGGAAGAGAGAGCTCAACCCGGTTGCAATGCAAAGGATGAGAGAAAACAACTGGCAGACAAGCGAACATCCTCATATGAAGAGTATATGGGAAGGCAAAGTCCTTTCCCAGCCCCCTCGCCCACTCTCCCTCGTCGAGGGCGGCTGACAGTTTCACAGAAGACGCAGACCCCAATGACATAGATGAAGACCTCAGAGAAGTATTCGGAAACACAGTCGTCAAACCGTCTTCTTCCTCCCCCCTCCCCTGCCGCTGCCTCTGCACATACGTCTTCCTCTGCTTCCCCTTTGTCATCTGTGCCTGTGGATCTCTCTACCCCCTCTCCTATACTGAGATGGGGAGCGTGTACTTCTACAACAAAAGGACTGGAGACTGCATGTGGGAAGAACCTATGTCCATCCGACTCGAGAGAGTGTACGCGTGTGGGGTGAGGAGGCTCTCGCTCATCGACTCCATAATCCACAACGCACTCATCCTGCACACAAAGTTTCTTGCCCATACAGACATTCTCCTCCGCTACGAGAGCATTGCGACGAGGCGGCAGATGGAGGGGAGATCTCTGGGCGTTCGCAGTGGAGGCTGGGTGGACATTCGATGCGACCGGATCAATCCACCTCTCCAAAGCACAGAAGACTAAGCTTGTGCCCACTCTCCTCAGCTACAGCAAGAGAAGAGCGTCTGACAGGAAGGAGAAGAGGAAGGAAAGGCGCAGGGTATATGCAAGCAGAGCATTCCACCAGAAAATGTACACTCTCCGAGAATGCACGAATATCATATCCCCTATCGTTTTTAGCAAAAAAGACGCGATCAGAGCTGTTCTAGATGCTATGAACTCCTATGCTGCTGACATCATCCTCTTCCGAAGACTGGGTCGCATGGGGATCCCTCCCTCCTTCTCAGACTCTCTGTTCCCCCCTCTTCTGCTTCCCTCGGCAGATCCTTCCCACACTTTGCTGGGTGGAGGCAGCTGGTGCACGTCCCACAGAAGAAAGGCAAACAGTCCTCTTCCTCCTCCATGCTCTCTGAGGATGCGAGAAAGAGTATTTCTCAGTGTTTAGAATACAATCTCTTCGACGACTCTCTCGGTCTGGGAGGGGTCTTGGACGAGGGAAGGCTCCACGACGCTCAGTACTACTTGGTCAGTGTGGCGGAACAATCCCAAAGGCAACGCCTAGCTGGTCACGCTCTCCTCTTCCCCCTCCTCCGCTGACCTCCGTAGAGCGAAAAGAAATAGATCCAAGGCCTCTCACACACACGAAAAGACTAGTGCTGATCTCCTCGAAAAAAGAATGACGCAAGGAGAGTTCGAAAACCCTTATGGGGAAAAGAAAGCAGGAAGCAGAATCAAACACAAGGGACTGAGTGCGAGGGGAAGGGATTGGGAAAGTGAGAGGGAGAAGGAGAAGGCGAAGGACGAGGAAGGCGATTGGGGAGCTGGGTGGGTTCTGAGAAGAGTGTCGGTCATCATGGAGGGGTACGAAGAGGAGAGAGCTCTGCTTGAGGAACAGAGGATGAGGGAGCGGTCTTTGGTGGAGCCTCTGTCGGAGCTAAAGGCGATGGCAGAGGGAGGGGACGATGACGACGAAGACGAAGACCTTTCTTTCCAACTCAAGGCCAATCATCTCTACGGATTCCCTGTTGCGAAGGAGGGCATCTGCCACAACCTTGGGCTCAGACATGCTCTGCTCGTGCTCCAGTCCCTCACCTCCCTCCTCCCCTCTCTCTTCCTCTTCACCCGCACTAACGCTGCTGGGGTCTACGCCGTGAGACTGTGGATCGGAGGTAAATGGAGCTACATTGTCGTTGATGATTTTTTCCCTGTCGATGCGCATGCAAGGCCCCTCTTCCTCCACTCTTCTGCCCCCTACCCCCTTCTCTGGCCAGGGATCATTGAGAAGGCGTTTGCGAAGGTCTGTGGGAGTTATGCGAACGCAGAACACGCATCAGTGGGGCGGGTGTTGGAAATGTTAGTGGGAAACAACAGCTGTGCGGAAGAGATAGACATCGGGTTCTCGAGTCGGTTGAGGAGAGAACAGCTCTGGACCCACCTCACCAAGGCCCTGCGTCTTGGCCACCTTGTGGGGGCAACGACCTCCACCGCACACGCAGGAAGTGCAAGAACTGTGGAGGCACTGGGACTGGATCAGAACGCAGTGTTCATCATGGTAGGAGTCATCGAGGACAGCCAAGGGGGAGAACCTGTGCGGGTAGTTAAGCTCTTCAACCCTTCTCCCTCCACGTCTTGGAAGGGGGCCTGGGCGGTAAGGGCAACTCAGTGGTCGGGGAGACTGAGGAGGAAATATCACGTCGAAGAGACAGATTCTGCCTACAGAGACGATGGGTTCATCACGTACATATCCATCGATGACTTGATCCTCCACTTCGCCTCTCTCTTTATCCTCCGATCCTTCCCTTCTTCCTCCTGGACCACTCTCTCCTTGTCTTCCTCTTGGAGCTACGATATGGACACAGTGGGGGGAGTTCCCTTTGGAGAATTCAGCTATGCGAGGAAGAATCCTCAGTTCGTGCTTTCCCTCAAGCACCCCACCTCGGTTTTTATCCAGCTAAGGAGGACCCTCTCCCTCGAGCAAAAGGAGGAGCTACGTAAGAAGATCTCGGTTGGGGCTCGTGTGAGGAATACGTTCATGGCGTTCGTTGTCGTCCACAACCACGGAAACAGAGTCCAATTTATCTACACGCCCTGTGCTGCTAACGAAAACATCGTCTATTCCTCTCCCGTCACTGGAGACCTCCTCCTCTCCTCCGAGCTGCACCTCCCCTCGGGTACCTTTACCATCCTTCCCTACACCGTCTACCGCCCTGGTTCCAACGTGTGTGCCGATTTCACTATAACCGTCAAGCACCCCACCTCCTCCTCCGTCAACCTTGCTGAACTCAAAAGGTCCGAAGTCTCCTCTACGTCCGTCCCTCTCCTCTGGACTGTATAAGTGCGTTTGTTGGTCATACTAGTGATCAAAAGCTCGTGTGCAAATCCAATGTCCAATCGAAGCATATGTTCTGCTTTTCCTTATCTGGAATGTACTCTCTCGTTGATTTATTTTGTGCATTATACGTTTACGTTTCCATTTTGTTTAATTACAATAATTATTTTGACAGTCTTTCTTCTTTAGTGTGTTTTTGTAAACTCCGCTTCTTTCCTTTTATTCGTGTTAAAATTTGTTTCAGTTCTCTTCATTGTCTTCTTTCTTCTACTTATTTGTTCTCTTTTTTTCTGTTGCTTGATTATTTTTGTTTGTTCCTGTGTTGTTGTTAATTGTTTAATCTATTTATATTTGGATGATTGTAATGTTGTTATTACTATGTTGTTATATTACTGTTCTTTTCCGTTCGTCGTTGAAGAACACTTTACCTTCACTTGTACTAGTATGTGTTGGTTCGCCCCTTTTGTTTCGGGCATCATTACATAAGCTTGTCTTTTAAGGCATGCATTTTATGTGTATTTATATACTTTTTACAGATAATAAAAAAAATAGTAAACAAAAAAAAAGCAAGTGGCTGCATGCATGTATAAATGTGTGTCTGTACCAGGATCTGCACTACAGATTCTGTGTTGTGTACAATTTAAAAGCTGCAATAAGACTTTGTGAGAAATTTAAAAAGCCTTGCAATACTACGAAATACATGAAAAACATCTCGTTGAGTAATATATCGACTATTTGTAATATAGTACACGGCCCATAAACAATCTGGTGCTCCTTCTAGGGCAATCCGGTTTTGCATTCAATTCGAGACTATATATATTTTGAATTGAATTATCTGGCCAGTTTGGTCTTTTTCTCTTCGCTTGATAAAACCTGTTTTTTTAGGTAATTTCTTTGCAATGGAAGAAGCACTTGGAAACGAGAGAGTTGGAGACCGTTTGATTGCTGTCATTGGAGACGAGGTAAGTGTTTCGTACTTTCTAAATATTAAGAAATTCACCATGTTCTATTGATATTACTCTCTCGCAAACCCAAGATTTACTTGATCAATACGCTATATCCTTTATTTTTATCCCTAGGACACTGTGACTGGATTCCTCCTCGCTGGAGTTGGAGACCGTACCTCCAAGCGTGGGCAGAACTTCCTTATTGTGGACCCTGAGAGTATGTTTCGTTGACGCAGAAGAGTATTTTTTGTGGAATGATGGTATGAATCTAAGCAAGTGTTCTAATTTTAATTTTTCCACCAATGTACGTACATTTATTACGCAGAGACTTCTAAGGACAAGATTTCTGAGTTCTTCAAGAGCCTCTTGGACCGCAAGGACATTGCTCTTATCATGATTAACCAGAATGTAAGTCGATTTGTTGGTTAGAGAACTCGTGAGAGAGTGGTATCTACGGTGTGTACTTTCTTCGCTTGAAATACGCAAATGCCAAATCGTTAACGAATTGTTATTAATTGTGGATGCATACATGTGTGATTTTCATAGGCTGCTGACTTGATTCGTGCAGACATTACTGCGCACACCTTGCCTGTGCCCACTGTTTTGGAGATTCCTAGTAAGGAGTTCCCTTACGATGAGGACAAGGACCCTATGATGATCAGAGTCAAGCGTCTCCTTGGATCCAGCGAGTAAATTCGTTACGTATCTCTGTATTTGAGTTTACTTCTGGAAGCTCCTGCTGTTCCTTTTCCTCGTCTTTCTCTTGTATTTAGTTATTTAGTTCACAATGGAGCAGTGACAAATCAGCAGCATTTCATTTGGTGTTGATGTTGTTTTATGTTGTCGCAGCATCCAAAATGCGGCGATGTTTGTTTGTCGACGTATTTATATATACGAGTATTACAAAAGCAAAAGAAACTTGGCAATATACTGTTAACTGAACAACCGCAAAGACGTACGCAGTTGCTTTGTTCAGCTGCATTCTAGGAGCCTCTGTTTTGTTCTGTTTTGTTTTTTGTGGGACTGGTGGAAAATACTCTGTTTTCACCCTAATTTTTGTATTTATTGCTTTCTACAGGAGCACTACTATTTGTTCTTGAAAGGAATGTTAATTTTCTGTGTTATATTTATTGTATTATTGCAAGTAGTTAATAAATAGGTACTTTTCATTTTAAAATGTCAATGACATGCGCCAATGGCAACACGTACTGGTGTCTAAACATTGTATTTTATGCAGTACGCTATGAAAAATGAAAGTACGTATATAGGCTAAATGTTATATACAGTCAGTCTCATACAATGAACAGAAAACGCGGATTAATGATTCGGAATAGGGACTAAACAATTTCTAAGCTCATGAGCATATAACTCAGAATTGGGAATTTTGCTCGCCAGATTTTTATTTTACACCATCTGTCAGTTTGTGAAAACTTCATTTTAATTTTTGTAGCTTGATTTGATGCGTCTGAGTATGTATTTTTCAGTTTATTCAACAAACAAAATTCAACAAACAACTCGGAGCTTTTTTTAATTTACATTTCCTACAACCATACCATATTTTTTACTCTTAAATGTTACCACGTAATTTGCTTTGGTCTGGTGTTTCTATTCATTCAAAGGGGAAATTCCGTTTCCTGCCAACTGTGCTTAGTCAAAAATTGTCATATTGTACAGAAAAACGAAAGAACATGTCTGAGAGTTCATCGGTAGCTTGTAACCCCAAGGAGAAGTTGACTTCTGCCTCTTTGAACCAACGTCTTTTGGATGCAGAGTACGCCGTCAGAGGAGAGTTGGTTTCAAAGGCTGATAAGTACTCTCACCACATGAGCGAGGACCCCAACCACAGCCTTCCCTTCCAAAAGATTATCCCTTGCAACATTGGAAACCCTCAGGCGTTGGGACAGAAACCCATAACTTTTTTTCGCCAGGTCTTGTCTTTGGTCCACTACCCTGAGCTCATAGAGCAGCCCTTACGCATCCTCCATCTTCCCCTCTGATGCAATTGAGAGAGCCAAGTACTACCTGGCTATGATGAAGTCGACAGGGTCCTACACTGCTAGTAAGGGATTGTTAGGAGTGAGGAAGGAGGTGGCGAATTTCATCACCCACCGCGATGGGTTTAAGGCTGACCCCGACCACATCTTTCTCACTGATGGGGCTAGTGGAGGAGTAAAGTCCATCATCCAGGCCCTCATCAGGAATGAGAATGACGCGATCATCTGTCCCATTCCCCAGTACCCTCTGTACTCGGCTACGCTGACTCTACTCGGAGGACAGTTGCAGGGTTACTACCTGGACGAGGCGTCTGGGTGGTCACTGAAGGTTGAGGAGTTGGAGAGATCGATCCAGGAAGCCAAGGACAAGGGTACTTGTCCCCGGGCACTTGTCGTCATCAATCCCGGAAACCCCACTGGGCACTGCATGTCAGCAGAAGACATCGCGGCAGCGATCAAGTTCTGTGAGAAGCACGGGTTGGTGGTGATGGCGGACGAGGTGTATCAGACAAACATCTACTCAGACACTCCCTTCACCTCCTTTAGGAAAGTTATGCTCGAAATGGGAGTCACCTCGGTGCCCCTCTTCTCCTTCCACTCTGTCTCCAAGGGATTCCTGGGTGAGTGTGGACAGAGAGGAGGGTACTTCGACTGCGTTAACGTGAGTGAGTGTGTGCTGGAGCAATTGTACAAGCTAGCATCCATTTCCCTCTGCAGCAACGTGACTGGGCAGATCATGGTCGGACTCATGACCAATCCTCCTGCTCCTGGGTCCCCTTCCTTCGCCCTCTACGAGGAGGAGAAGACTGCGATCCTCAAGTCTCTCGGGAGGAGAGCGAACAAGTTGATGGACGCGTTGAACAAGATGCCAGGGGTGGAGTGTGCACTAGTCGAAGGATCCCTCTACGCATTCCCCCGCGTTACTCTCCCTCCCAAGGCCACTGAGGCTGCTCAGAAGGAGGGAAAGAGCCCTGACACCTTCTACGCCCTCGCCCTTCTCGATGCGACTGGGGTATGCGTCGTGCCTGGGTCGGGGTTCGCGATCATACCTGGGAAGCACCACTACAGAACGACGATTCTCCCTCCTGAGGAGGACATGGACCAGGTCATTGAGAAAATACAGACTTTCCACCAAAACTTCATGCACAAATATGAGTAGACCACTACGCGAGTAGATGTAATATATGAGTCGGTCCACCCCACAAGTAGCCCTGTGTTGTTTCCATTCATCTCGAGACTCTCCCTTTCTCCCTCTTGTTTTGTTAATCCACCGTTGCTCCCCCTTTCCCCTTCTCCGTTGTTTTTTTTTTGTGTTTCTCTTGTTCTTGTTTTGTCTGTAGTTCGTTGTAGTTGTTTCTTTTGTTGTGTGTGTGTTGTGTTGCGTTGCGGTAGCAGTGAGAGAGGTGTTGCATGTATGTGAACGGAAGTATCTATTTTAGCCCTGGTTCGTTGAAGAGTAAACCAAGAGGTTTAATGGACGGCGTACAGTGTGGGAGAGTGCGCGAGCACAATCCATGGTGCGTGGTTTGGCCTTCAAGGGAACTCTGTGCATGTCACTTTAATTTCGGAGGCTGGCATATGTTCTTCTGTCCGTCATGTCTGTTGAGTGGGGTGTGCAGCGCATGAATGTGCATGTATATGATGCATGTATGTTTTCAAATCCGTAAGCTTAGCATACTATTTTTTGTATGGGATGCGTGCGTGGGCTAGTATATGTGTTTGTATGTATGTAGGTTGGTTGCGTATGTATGTGTGTTGTATGAGTGTAAGTGATGTATGACTCCTTTTTTTTTATTCTAGCGTATTCATTTTCCTTAGGTTACAGAGTGCATTATTTATTTATATGATTTCGAATACTTCTTCTCTATCAAATGTAGTAACCATTGGGTGTGCATGTGCATCTGTGGGTGTACGTGTGTATGTGCTTTAATTGTTGTTCTCTCTGTTTTGTTTGAAATGGAGTCAGTATCGCATTTTCATGACTGATGCCAGTTGCGTGTAGCAAACAAATATACGCGTTTATGTTGTAATCATTATCCTAGTTGATGATTAAACAACGAATATAGAATACAGCATTTTTTCAAGTCAAATTGGTATGCATACGGTGTTGCTTCATTGGTCACCTTCCATTTATCTCGTTCACCGTGTTTTGACGAAAGCACGTCCCTTTTTTGTATAAAGAGAAACCTTTGGTAAGCAGTCATGTATATTAGCGCAAGGAACTTGATTAATGGTGCACGTAATATTTCGTGCGGATGAATTGAAAAATATGCCGGCTGTCCTCGCTTAAATCACTGAATAAAATTGAAAATGAATCCATTTGTTCTAGACAAACTTGTGTGCAAGGCAAATATAGAAAAAAAAATCTGTCGACTAAAAAAAGAAAATGCACTGTGCTAGCGAAGCAGATGCATAGCAGCATAGTATTGCTATTTATTAATCAATATACCCAAAAAGTCTTTCCTTTTGCGATCTGATGAAGACAGCTGGAATGGAAAATATATGTCCCAGCGATCCTGGCCCGATGACAGCGATAGTACCTCAGATGTTGATGAGAAACTAGCAGAAACTTCATCTCTAGTAAAATCTGAGCAGGATTGTGACCTTGTGCCTCGGTATAAATTGAGGCTAGTAGGTGTGTCTACTAAGAAGCCAAAGGAAAATGGTCTGAGTAAACCTCGTAGTATGTGGAAAAATCCGAATCGTACAAGGCTTGGACTCGACGACCCTCCTAACGCAAATGAACCTCGACGCACTCTTCAATCTCTACCCCTACTTGAATATCAGATTAAATGTGAAGCTATATGTAAATCTAGAGCTGAAGCCCGGTCCCGGGCTGCAGCTCGTGCTTGGGCTGAATCTCTATCTTTATCTCTCCCTAAAACGGAATCAGAATCTCAGTCTCAATCTCCACGTGAAGTTGTTGGTAATGTAAGTAACTATCAATTTCTATCTGATCCGGAGCCTCAATCCACATCGAAACCCGAATCTGAATCCATATTCACCTCAAAATCCACATTCAAGCAGAAATCTGAGTCCAAATATAAACCCAATTCCAACTCGAAGCCTGAATCTGATTCGAAATCGAAATATGAACCTGATTCGAAATCGAAATATGAACCTGATTCGAAATCGAAATCTGGTTCTGGCTCAGAGTTTGGATATAAATCTGGATCAGGTCGGGAACCTCAGTCAGGGCCTGAATCGAAATTCCAGTCCAACTCTGGATCCAACTCTGGATACACATCTAAGCCCGAGCTCAAGCCTGAACCTCAATCTCCATCCCAATATGGCTTGGACGTGAACTCCGTCAGGAAATCAGATCCAAACTCTTACCCCGACTCTGATTCTAGTTCTGATGATCACTCTGTATCTGAATCTGACTCTAGCTCTGGTACTGAATCTGAGCCAGAGTCTGAGTCGGAATCCCGTTGTGGACCCCGTTCTCAATATGTATCTGGATCTGTAGCAGAGTTTGCGTCTCCGTATCACTACGATTCAGACTCACACTATGAAGTTGAAACGGAGCTGGGTGGTAATCATTGCAAAGAGATGACTGGGAAGTGCAGGTCACATGGTGATGCTGGAAGGGGGTTTGAATGGGAATACGACTGTAGATCTGCAGAAGCTGAGGAGGGTGAAGATGAGAAGGCTAGGAAAGCCAAGAAGATTAGGGAGGCTAGGGGGGCAGGGAACTAAGGGAGCTAAGGGAAGTCGGGAGGGCTAAAGTGGCTAAGGAGATAAAGGAGGCTAAAAGGATTAGGGAAGCTAAAGGGGTGGGGGAGTTAAAGGGGATACTGCTACCGAGAGAAATAAAGACCTTAAGGAGACTAGGCAAGCAAAAACGTCTGGGACCAACACCAATGCAGGCCGTAGATCGAAACTTGACGCCCTCTTTCCACCCGGGCCACACACTCCCGATGACCCCTTCTATTGGTTTAAATTCGAGCCTGCGCCTCTCCTTAAGCCCTCCCCAGACTTACCAGTTGTCAATGTCTATGACTCCGAAAACTATAGCTCATGACTACGACTACGACTACGAAACGAAATCAGATTCCGGTTTGGAATCACATGGGCTCTCTAGATATGATTTCGAAACAAAATCCGACTCGAGGCTTAGAATCCCACGATCTCGATATGCCTCTGTCCAAAGCCAAGCAGAACTCTCGATATGTGCATGGTCTTAAGTATAAACAACAGGTACGCGAAGCGACAGAAACCACAGCTAGCCATCCCTGAGAAAAGGTGGAGATTCGAATTCGCCCCAAGGCCTGACATCGGGTCGAAGGACGGGTTCACGTTGAGTGATGTGCATGAGTGGATGGATGAACAAAGCTTGGAGATGTTGGACTACGGTATCGATGGAGAGGAAGAGGGAGATGGGGAACGGAGGTATAGAGGACGTAGAGAATATGGAAGACATGAGGGTTATTGGAACTATGAGACGGGCGAAGGGGATATGTTCGAAGAGGAGGATGAGGAGTATTATGCAAGCCAATGGGACCAGGTGAATTCAGATGGGGAGTTCGAGAGGGTTACGTTGGACAATCTGATAGGCGATAAGGATGGCAAAGACGATGATGAGGGTGGGAACCTAGGAAATCAAAAGAAGGGAGAGAGTGGTCCCTTTGAGGATGAGGATGAAGAGGGGGATAGGGGGAAGCGTTGGCCATACAACAGAAACCTCGACTATGACTCGGACGTTAACCTTGAGAATATACTCTACTCTAAAGATGCTGACTTTAACAACGATACCGACATTGAGAAGTACATACTCCGCGAAAACAGTCTCAAGATGAAGCAAGCCGAACGTAGAAATGTCAGGTGCAACATGGCCATGCATCGTGTGTTAGACTATAACCTTCTTTTAGAGTACGAGGCACGCAAGAGAGAGGAGCAGAGGAGGAATAGAAAGAGCGTGGAAAAAGAAAGGACAAACAACTACTTAAAACACCAAGCTTTAGGAAGTTTCAATGTGAGTGGACTGAACGAACCCCACCGAGGTTATGGGGGATATGAGGGGTGTCCGATGTACCAGGGGAATCAGGAGCATGAGGTAGATCGATACGGAGGGAAGGAGGGCTTAGGGAGAATAAATAGATGGGGGGAGGGGGAGGGGGAGAGAAAGGAAGATGGGAGAAAGAAAACAATGACAAGGAAGAAGGGGAGAATGAGAGAAGAGGCAAAGGAGAAGGAGAAAGAGAAAAAGAGGAAAGGAAAACGAGGGAAGCGGAGAAAGTGGAAACAGGCGATGGGGGAGGGAGCCAAGGGAAAGAGGGCAAAGACGGGTGTGGAAAACAGGAAAAATTGGAGATAAGAAACGCATACGAAGAAAAGATAAAGGGCAGGAAGCGGAGGGTGTATTTGGACGAAGGCGGAGGGAAAGTGTGGGTGGGACAAAGATGTGAGACCATAGATGAGGAGAAGAAGCAGGGCAGGGAGAGGAAGATCAGGCAGAAGGGAGAGTGCAACAGGGTGGTCAATTGAAGAAAGCGGATGAGGTGGTGAAAGTGGTGGAGGTAGTGGAGGTGGAGGAAGGAGAGAAAGTGGAGGAGGTAAAGGAGGAGGGGAATAGGGAGAAGAAGGAGAAAATGAAGGAAGTGGAGGAGGGGGGGCGGGGAAATAAGGAGGGCGAATATGAAGATGAAGAGTACGATGCATATGAGGAGAGCGAAGGTAGTGAATATTACGCTTACTACGAAGGAGACGATGACGGGTTGTATGAAGGCGATGACGAATACGAAGGGTATGAGGGGTACATTATATATGAGGAGGGATACGAGGGGAGTGAGGAGGAGGAAGAGAGTGAGAGCGAGGGTAGTGAGGAAGAGGGAAGCGAGGAAGAAGGAAGCGAGGAAGAGGGAAGTGAGGAAGAGGGAAATAAGCGGAGTAAACGTCACTCTGTTGATGAAGATCCAGACGATGATGAACAGCAGGATGCGAAGAAAGATACTGAGGAGCATGTGGAGGGACGTGAAGAAGAGAAGGATGAGGATGAGGATGAGGATGATGATGAGTTAGGAGAGCACGAAGAAGAGAAGGAAGAGGAGAAAGAGAAGAAAGAAAAGAAGGAGAACGGCATTAGGGACAGTAAGAAAGAGGAGGAGGGTAACGACAAGAATAGGGGGAAGAAGGAAGGAAAGAAGGAAGGAAAGAAGGAAGGAAAGAAGGAGGATGAAGAAGAGAGTGAGGACAAGAAGGAGGAGGGGAAGGAGGAGCAGGAGGGGGAGGAGCAGGAGGAGGAGGAGGAGTGGGTGATGGAGGAGGATTGGGATGAGGATATGGTGTGCAATGAATCGCACCGAGGCTTTCCCAACAACCCCTTCATCAGCACGAGTGTCTTCGAGTTCGAGGAGGATGATGCTCTATATGCCCACATAGACTCCATGAGTCGAGCAGCAGTGTCTGCGTTATCAGACGAAGTGACTTCCCAAGCGAGGCAGCACGCTGCGTTGGGGGCAAGGCTGACTGCACTAGCGGAGAGGGAAGCAGAGGTGGAGGAGGAATCCGTGTACCTCAGGGCTCAGTACGTATCCATGCTGAACATGATCTCCCAGAGCGAGGCAGTAGATCTGCAGCATAGAGTGTTCGCGTACCAGGACTAGCATTCCAGGACTGACCTCCCCTTCCGCCCTTCTCTTTTTTTTCTCCCTCCCTCCTTCTCCCCTTTCCTTCTTCTCCCTTTCTCTCCCTCTCTCCCCTCTCTCCCCCTCTCTCTCCCTCCATCTCTGCTCGCTCTCCACTCTCTCTCCGATCCCCGTCCTCCCCCTTTTTTCTTCCCTTTCCTCCATCTCTCTTCCTCCTCGTGAGATTCTTTGTGTTTCGAAGAGTCAAGAGCAGACTATAGCTCAAACACTCTTTCCCCTTCCTTTCTTCTCTTTCCTCCCTTCTTTCTCCCCTCTTTCTCCCCTTCTTTCTCCCCCTCCCCTCCCCCCCTTCTCTCCTCCCTTCTTTTATCCTAGTATTATTTCCTCTTCGATTATCTTGTTCTTTCCCCCGACCTTTCCCTTTCTCTCTTTCTCTTTCCCTTTCTCTCTTTCCCTTTCTTTCCTTTCTTTCGCTTTCTTTCTCCTTCTCTCTTTCCCTTTCCCTTTCTTTCCCTCTCTTTCCTTGGGTTTTTTTCTCCCATTTTGTTCTCCCCTTCCTTGTTCCCAGTCTTTTCTCCGTGCATGTATGTGCTTCCGCTCTAAATCGATGAATTTATTTCTAGTGGTTATCTCAGGTGATTGTAGTCCTTTCTCCTCGACACGCGTGCACCTCTCCCTCCACCCCTTCATATATATTTTTATTTCTCCTCTACATTCTTAATTTACCCCATCCTTATTTTGTCTGACTCTTCTTTTATTTCCTTCTTCGTATCTTTTATTTTCCGTTCGCACACTTGTTCATTCTTCAGCGTTTGATCCCTCCTACTTCTCACTGATTTCTATTTCACATATTATGTTCGTCCCTTGTACGTCATAAATCTCTTCACAGGTCCCAGTCTCTGTGGATCATTCTTCTTGTAGCTCATGCTTTGTGTGGCTCGCTCATTGTATCTATCATGATTTCTGAACTTCGTCTTTCGCTTACTAGATTTTTGAAACTTTTATTTCTATTAATTTCTGCTTATTCTCCATATATTTCATTCTTCATTCATTATATCATTATATACTTAAATTACATACAACACACTATCCATTATCTAATATCTAATATCCATTAAGGGTTATACATCTAGTCGTCATATGCGCGTGTCCTTTTTTGTATTTGTTTGTTTATTTTCTTTTGTTGTATTTTCAACGGTCATTTATTCCCCGTGTCTCAGTCTCCTTGTTTCATTCGAACGGTCTCTTTCTTCTTTCCCGCCTCTTTCACTGCTGAGATGCGTGTACTGGAGTATGTATACTGGGGTGCGTATACTGGGGCGTGTGAATGTAGACTGTTTTAGGCATGGACTGGTGGTATTGGTTGTGAGTCTAATTCTGGCTATTGCGTGGTCAATACGTTTGGTTATTTTGTGGTGAATCGTTGTTATGTGTTCGAATGCTGTGTTATCGTCTGTTCAGTTGTTATTTCTTGGTCAAGTCCAACCGGATATCGTTGTTGAGTCATCGTTCTTCTTCTCTTATCTTTCCATCTTCCGTCGCTTATCTTTCTTTGTAAGTTCTGTTCGATCCTTCTCTGCACCGTGTTTGTGGTGTTGATTTTGTTTTTATGGATCGTAGGCATGTTTAGTAAAAACAAGTTTAGTAAAAACAAGTTTAGTAAAAGTTTTCCCTTCCGACTTAAGTGAATAATCGGTCTCTAACCCCAAAGTGAACATCGGAACACATGCATATATACATAGAAGTGCACGTTCATATACATGCATACATACGCATATATCTACTAGGGTCTGAGTTATAGCTTGCGTTACTTTGCATTTAGCTAACATTTTGGGGTCCGGGCCATACAGCAAGGAATAAGAGTCTGTAGACCAGTGCACATAGATGCAAGGTCAATCTGTGCCTGGGTCTTATAGAACCACAAGTCAACTAGTCAAATGCTGTGTTTAAGGACTGGAAGAGTGGGTAGGGATTGTCCAGGGGTGGCTAATGAAGGATAACAACGAGAGGAGGATAGGAATGTGGAGGATATGATTGCATGGGGATTAGAACGACTGCGGAATGAACGATGAGTAAAGTAGAGAATGCAACGGGGTTTATTAACTATAGATCAATACTGGATAAATCGTCTACGAGCATAACAGAATATGTATAGAACATGGGATAGGTTTTAGCAGGAATCGGGAGAAAGAATCGGCTGGAAATGAATAAATACACACAGGATGCATAAATGTATCCACATACAGCCGATGATTCCAGAACGCCCGCAGTGCATACACGCGTGGTAAGCATGACTATGCACAACAAAGCAGGAGAGCTAGGTAGCGAGCGTCACTAGAGCGAGAAATCCTCAGACAAATCTGCAGTAAGTGCTATATACAAGGAACAGAAGGTAACAGTGCACAAACAGAGTGAGAGAGGGTGAGGGAGGGTGAGAGAAGGTGAGAGAAGGTGGGGTGGGAAGGTGAGTGAGCTTAGGCAACGAGGCCATCGAGGGCAGCCTTGGCTCCGATGGTGTTGAGCTGGTCTCTGTAGGAAGCAATGAGGTCGATGGCCTTCTGGTTTCCGCTGAGTCCCCACCCGTCGAATGTTCTGTGTTTGGCGATCTCAGCGACATCTCCCTTCTGGAAGAGCTCGGACTCCTCCTTGGACAGAGTAGGTTCATACACGTTGAATGCAACTCCCTTGTCATCCACTCCTCCGAGGTACTTGCAGAAGCAGGCGATGTTGAAGGCCACTCTCTTGAGGTCCTTGTTCTGCTCGTTGAGTCCGATGAAGGTGTCTTTAATGAAGACCTGGAACTTCGAAGCACAATCAGTGATGATGCGTCCCAACTGGTCCTTGATCGCAGGGTTGGAGAATCTTCTCAGCACCATGGCTCCGTACTCCTCGAGGGAAATGCCCTCGGGAGAAACGATGATAGGAGCAACGTCTTGGAAGAGGTAGTTTTGGAGGTTCTTGTAGATCGAGGAGTCGCTCATGGTTTCATCCACAAAACGGTACCCAATCAACAGTCCAGTCACTGACAACAAGTTGTGTGAGGCGTTCAGCATGCGGAGCTTGACCAACTCGTAGGGGACGACGTCCTTGGCGAACTGGACGCCGACCTTCTCGAGGGCAGGGCGCCCATTGCAGAAGTTGTCCTCGATCACCCACTGGGTGAAATCCTCTCCAAACACAGGCACCTCATCATCCACTCCAGAGAATGCGTTCAGACGCTCTCTGTCCACGGGGAGAGTCGCAGGGGTGATACGGTCGACCATGCATGAGGGGAAGGCGACGTTCTCCTTGATCCACTGGGCCAACTCGGCATCATAGGCCTCAGCGTAGGCGCAGATGGATCCACGGGCGATGTGACCATTTTCACGCACATTGTCACAAGAGAGGACCGTGAAGGGCTTCAGTCCCTTCTCACGGCGGATCTTGAGAGCAAGGGAGATCAGTCCGAAGACGGTGCTCTTCTTCTCGCTCTTGAGATCCTTCTGGATGAACTCAGCGTCCAGGATGAACTTTCCCTCGGAGTTTACGTTGTATCCTCCCTCGGTAACAGTCATCGTCACGATCTTGGTATCCTCGCTGGTCAAAGCATCGATGGCCTTCTCGTACTCGTGCTCCAAGTAGACGTAGTCGTTGATCGAACCAACGATCTTGAGGGACTTCTCGGCGTCAGGGGGACACTCGGTCAAGGTGTAGAGGCAGTCCTGTTTCTTCATTCCAGCCCACTTCTCCTTCTCAAAGGGGTTGCTGATTACAGCGATTCCAGTAATTCCCCACTGCAAGTCCTCCTCGTTTCCAAGGTTCAGGAGCTTGTCAATGTAGAGCGCCTGGTGTGCACGGTGAAAGTTTCCCAAACTAAGGTGGACAATTCCTCCGCGCAGCTTGGTGCGATCATAGGTAGGCTTGTAGGCAATGTTGGAAAAGGAAGAGAGAGTAGAATTGTTCAATACCTTGGACATGATCTCACTGGCGAAACTACTAGAAATCTAGTTGAGTATCTTAAGTTGGCATAGTATGTGATTGGTTCCTGCTTCAGGCAATTCACAATCATAGATAAATATCCAATTTTTTCAAATGCCGTAGACGAATACTGTTTATTTTCTGCATATTTAATAAATAGTTCAATGTCTTGCTTCACAGATGCCTCGTATACAGTATGTTTTATTATTTTAGTCAATATTATTGAGAGAATGTAAACGCTCATCCGATTTTCATGCTCATTGTGTTTGTTCAAGTGAAATCGAAACCGAAAATATCTTGCAAATTCAAAATGCACTAGTGTGCTAAATAAAGAGTTTTTCTACCTCAGTGAAACAGTAGTAGCATGTGCAAAGGATTAAATGGGTAAGTAGTAGAGTGAAATGTATTTTGAAACATGTTTATTGTTGAGTATGCTCGGTTGATTAGCGCGTTCTTTTAGAAGGGATGTTTCCTTCATAATTACCTTTTTTGTTCAAGTACCCGGTTTAAAACCGGATAAAATTGTAAAGTTATTAGATAGAGTAATTTAAACGTGCAAAGTAGGTGAATATAGCACGTAAAAAGCCAACGAAGGAAATTGGCAGTACGAAAGTTCACATATAGTAGATGAAGAAAAAAGGAGAAAAAATTAGATTCACAGATGGCAATGTTATATCGCTGAATATCGGTATGCATGTGTAGTATGGCGACTTTTCCCGGAAGTGCTCTGTTATTTTGTAGTAACTGCATATGGCTACTTGTTTTTTTTTAATCGTTTTGTAAAACTTTTACAATTGTCTTAAAAGTAAATGATCATTCAAATTTCCAGTAGTTGAGTAATCATGCCCGCATGAATGAATAGCCTTTATTGATTAGCAAGTTTGCAGTATATCGTCAATAAGCTTACTTTCGCCTGGCTGGATTGTGTGATGTATATACTCTTGTTGGTTCCCGCTATATTCTCCTTACTTTTAATAAATTGTTTTTCTTGTCATGCGTCTGTTTTTGGATAGTTGATTTGGGCATGCCTCCCTTTAGCAAGCAAAGGTTTTGATTTCTGTTAAATATGTTATCATAGGAAAATCAATGTGTATGGTAATAGTGACTGTTTTTAACATTTGTGTATGCATATATGCGACTCCGTTTGTTATTTTGTATTAATTTGACCTCAGACATTTGATCTTGATAGTCGTGAAATCGTAGTGTATGGCGGATGGGAAATGATAATGTTGGTAGTCGAATTCCGCGGTTGACTGATATTCTTCTCCAGAAACTGAGTGATCCAATCAGTCTTCGTTTTGCGTTGAGTGCATACATAGGTCCTAGCCGTGGGGAGTGATGTTTCCTGTGAGAGAAGTGATAGCGAGAAAGAACACGAAGGAGAGAAGAAAGAAAGGGAAAACCCAGGAGTTCTTTCTTGCAGCCAACCCTTGAAACAGAAAGGATTCATGCGAAGGAGCTAGCGAATGGAGTCAAGAGCAGTGGCCTTGCTTCCTCTTTGACGTCTCCCAGAGATAGTGTTGTGGGTCCTAAACCCCAGATCGAAGTTGGGGGAATGAGAGTAAAGGGCGTCAGAGGAGGGGGCATATGGGCCTCAGTTATGGAAATTAAAAAGAGGGAGAAATTGAACAACCAAGGGGAAGGGAAGGGGGCAGTTCAAGGTGTAGAGGGGAGGGGACAGACAAAGGAACAGAAGGAAGAGTGTAAGGAAGCAAAGGAAAAGGGGAACGCAAATGCGTCAGTCCTCCCACTCTCTTTCTTCTCATTCTCTCTCTTTCTCGCCCCCTCTCTCTCTCACCCTATCTCCTCTCTACCTGGCCCTTCCCCTTCTATAGCCTCCCCTTCTCCTTCCTTCTTCTCTCTTTCCCCTCTCCCTTTCACCTCTCTCCCGTCCACCTCCACTCTTTCTTCCTCCTTCCTCCTGCTCTGCCTCCTCCTCCTCCTCTCCCCTCCTCTTCGTCGTCTTCTTCCCTCTCATTTTCTTCCTCTTCCTCTCGTCTCACTCCTCCTCCTCTCCCTCTTCGTCCTCCCCCTCCTCTCCCTAACTTCCCTCTTCTCCGAGCATCCTCCTCCTTCTCTTCTTCATCTTCTTCATTCTCCTCTTCTCAATCTTCATCTTCCTCTAATTCATATTCATCTTCCTCTAATTCATCTTCATCATCTTCTTCATCCTCATCTTCATCTTCTTCATCCTCATCTTCATCATCTCTTCATCTTCATCATCTTCCTCATCTTCATCTTCATCTTCAGCCCCTTTTCATCCGTCTTCCTTTACATCTCCATCTACCTCTACATCTCCATATACGCTCCGTCTCTCCCCACCTCTTCCTCCTCCCCCTGACTCCTTCCCACTATCTGCCATGAGCTCCGTCTCACCCTCTCCCCCTCTCCCTCACCCCTTCCCCCTGTCTCTCCTTCGTTCTGATTCCCTTCCCCAGCTGGCCTACACTTTCTGCTATCCCCCTTCCTCTTCTGTCCACTTCTCCTCCCTCTACCCTTCTCTTTTCTCTCAGCCAATCTTTAATCCTATCTGGCTCAAAATCCTCCTTCAGAAAAATATCTCCGAGAAATATATCTTCCCTCAAGAGGATAACCATTCAAGTACTAGAAGGAGTGCTATCGTCACTGTGCAAGTAAGGAAAAATAAACTCCACGTACGAACAAGTAGAGATATCTAGGAAAGTGAAAAGAGTGCGGAAGGGAAGAGGATGGGGGGGGGAATGGGAAGGAGATGATGACGATGTAAGAGGGTTGTTTGAAGATGACGATGACGAAGGAGTGGAAGAGGTTATAGACCTCGATGATTACTACACAGATGAAGGAGAAGAAGAGGAGGAGGAGGAGGGAGGGGAGGGGGAGGAGGAAGGAGGGGAGGAAGGCGAAGGAGGAAGGTGGAGAGGAAGATGAAGAGGAAGATGAAGAGGAGGAAGAGAAGGGGAAGTGGAGGCGGAGCAGGACAAATGGAGTTTATAGCTTCCAAGAGAGAATGGGAAGGAGCAGGGGAGAGAAAAAATGGTGGGAAGAGAGGGAGGAGAGAAGAATGTAACATACGTGAGGGAATGCACGATAGTGAAGAGGAGGAATGTTTGAGCAAAGATGAAATCATATGGCCTGGGAGTATGGCGTGTAGTGTGGATGTGGTGTGTTGTTAGTAGTGGGGGTGAGAGCGGGATTGGGAGTGTATGTGAGTGTGGGGGGTGTGGTTCCACAGGAGAGTGTGTGTGTGTGTGGTGTGGGTGTGGACGGGCATAAGAATGGGCATGTGAGTGAAACGAAGGAAAGAAAAGGAGAGCCGCTTGTGAGTGTTCAGAGGAGATAGGAGAAGAAGGAGAGGCAGGAAGGTGGGGGTAAATGGTGGTGGGGACAACAAGAGGATGGATAGGAGCAACACGAAGAAAATCAATGAGAAGAAGAGAAATGGTGAAAATCAGAGTGAAACACAGATCGAGAAGGAGTTGGCCTGGAAGATACGTCTTCCTCCTCATCTATCTCTCTTCCCTCTCTCTCTTCTTCCTCGCTCTCTGCCCCGTCCTCTTCTCCCACTCTTCCCTTCCTCCGTTTCGAACAGCGATGAGCTATTGGCTTCAGTTCCTCATAGTGCAGACGCTCGAGAAGAGAGAGAAGGGCGCGGGGGGGGCAGAGAGAATTGGAGACAGGAGTAAAGGTAGAGGGAGAGGCTGGAGAGAGAGGTAGATGTGGGCTTGGAGGTAGAGGCACAAGCAAAGGCAGAGGAGAGAGCTGTGTCTCCCTTCGTGTCCGATTACAAAAGGAGAGCCCAGAAGAGTCTCAGGGCGTTGCTACATTCAAAATGGGACATTTCATCTGCTAGCAAGTATCTCGATTCGAGGTTTAAGGGGAAAGAGTGGGGGAAAGGGAACGGGACAAAGGAAGCGGGAAGGAATGGGTTGGGTGTAGGGTACCATAGAAGAGGAGGAGGGGTAGGAGGAGGGGTGGGAGTGGGAGCAGGGGGAGCGGGTATTGGGACGTTAGGCGTACGTGAGGTTGAGAAGGAGTATGTGTCTGCGTGTGGGTCTTTCGGGGTGAGAATAAACCCCTTCGTCAGGCCCTCTCAGAGCCTAAGGATAGTGCAGGGGAGGGGGTGGGGCAGTTCGGAAACCAATGCAGGGAAGGAAGTGGTAGTGGGGGTGGGAGTGAGAGTGTAGCGGGGTGTATGAGGGTCGATACTCTCAATAGTAGGGGATGTGGAGGATGCTGCAATCGAATCCAAGGGGCACCCTCAGAAGTGCAACGAGGAGGAGCGGAACCAGATTCGAGAGGAAATATGATCGAGCAACACGTCAGATTTCAACATTTCATCCCTTCTGCTGCCTCTTCTTTCCCTTCCACAGATCTCATTTTGAAGGAGACAAAAGACCTCTCACTTGTGCCCTTCTTCTATGTTGACGAAAGAACCACTCAAATGAGACATTTGACATCCCCTCTTCCTCTAGCTCTTCCCTCTTTTCTTTTCCTCCTTCCTCCTCTATATCTTCCGCCGCTTACCCCCCTTCCGGTTCATCCTCTCCCCTCTTCCCTCCCTGAGCGATATGCTCTTCCTCTCCTTCAACGTCTCTTCTATCCTCCGCCAATCCCATCTGTCTTCTCCTCGAGCAATCTTAAGCCTCCTCAAAAAGAGGGGAAGGAGAAGGGGAAAGGGCGGGGGGAGGAGGGAGGAAAGAGGAGTGGGAGGAGAAAGGGGAGGGGAAAGAGGGGGGCAACGGGGAAGAGGTGTGGGGACGGGAAGTCAGGGAGATTTGAATGAAGGCCAAGAGAGGGTGAAGAGGGATGGAATGGCAGGAGGAGTGGGGAGATTTTCCGAAGAAGTAAATGGGAGAAGGGAGGAATGAGGGACGTAGGAGTGGGGTTAGCGCAGGCGGCAAGGAATGAATGTTGAGGCAGTGAGGGTGAAGGTGGAGCAGGTGGATGGAACGGAAGCAGAATCCTGACGGGAAGGGAAAAGGAGAGGAGAGGGAAAGGGACGGAAATGGACGATGAAAGGAGGAAAATGAAAGTGCAGAATCCACAAATCAAGAAAGAAATAGATCCATCCTCATTATCTCCCCTCCTCCTACTACTCCTCCTCTTTCCCTTCCTCCTCTTTTCCTTCCTCCTCTTCCCTTCCTCCTCCTTCCCCTCCTCCTTCCCCCTCCTCCTATTTCCCCTTCTCCTCCTCCATTCCCTCCTATTGTAACAGACTCTGCTTTTTACTCCGAACAGTCCAGTGTCCTTCTCCGTCCTCTCCCTCCCAATTCCCTCCCCGCAGTCGCCCCCTTCCTCTCCCCTCTCCTCCTCCTTTCCTCCTCTCTCTCTTCGTTGAGAGGCGCTGTTGTTAACTATCGGTCCCACTTCGAATACAAATACTCTCCCATTGACTCTCTCTCTATTTCATCTTCCCCCGCCGCCCCCTCTTCCTCTCCGTCATCTCCCCCATCTTCTGTTCGTTCCTCCTCCTCCTCATCTTCTTCCTCCCTTGAGTCTTCTGAAGCAGCCCCCTTCCCCTCCATCTTCTTCGTCTTCTCTTCCTGTTTCCTCCTCCTCTTCCTCCTCCTTGTCTTCCTCTTCCCCTTCGTCTCACCCTTCTTCTTCCCCTTCTCCTTTTGTTTCCTCCCCTCCTCCACACCCTCCTTCTCTTCCTCCGCATCCTCCTCCTACCCCTGCTCTTCTCTCACCAGGTCTGAATACGCGTCAGAATTTGAGAAGGGGAGAAGAAGAGTTTCACAGCTATTGAAGAGGAAGAAAGTATTGTGGAGAGTACGGGGGGGGGAGGTAGGGGAAGGGAAGGAGAAATCAGAGGGGAAGGGGGTGGAAGAGGGAAGAGGAAGGCGGAGGGAGGAGTGGGAGGGTCAAGAGGGAGAAGAAAGCGGAGGAGGGGAGAGGAGGCGAAGGGGGAAGCAAGAGGAGGAGGGTTGAAAGAGGTGGATACGAAGTAGGCGGGAACGGGGAAAGAGGGGAAGAGAGAGCGGGGGAGGGAAGGGGACAAGCGGTGAGAGGGAAGGAGGAAGGGAGAGTGGACTGAGTGGGTCTGTTATGAGCTGTTGAACGAGGAAGGAAAGGGAAAGAAAACTTCTTGGCAAGAATTCATTGCTCTATGCGAAAAGAAGGAGGAGGAACTCTTCAAATCGAGAATTGTCTCCTTCGCAGCAGAGAAAAAAAAAGAAGAAGAAGAAGCAAAGAAGAAACTGAAGCTCAAGTCCAAGTTCTACTGTCCATACGACAAGCAGCCTCTTCATCGCTTTCTTCCTCCTCCTCCTCCTCCTCTTCCTCCTCCTCCTCCTTCGTCCTCATCCCCTCGCCTTCCCCTTATCCTCCTCGCTGTCCTCCTCTGCTTCCTCCTCCCTTCCTTCCGCCCTAGCCTCTCTCTGCGCAGAGTCAAGTAGGACCATAAAGATCATAGATGAAAAGAAGGCGGTGGAGATGGCGAAGAAGAAGCTGTGGAATATGGGAGTGAACAAAAGATCAGTGGAAAACGTAAAGAAGACTCTAGGAGTCGACGCAGTGAGGAGTGTTAGGGGCGAGGGACTCGAATGGGGTCCTCGTCCACCAGGGACATCGTTAATTCTCTTTCGAAGTTCAACGGGCTCAAGAAGCTTATGGTTGACGCAGGAAAGATGAAACTGAGGGGAAGCAATGCAGTGGACTCAGATCTAGAGCGGTCGAGGATGAGACTCAAGGGAATGGCGGACAGGGGGCAAGGCATCGACCTCCACATCAACAGAGCCTCTCATGGAGGTTCACACGCTCAAGCTTCTACACATCACCAACCCTCCTTCTCCTCCTTCACCTCTCCCTCCCCATCGCTCTTCACACCACCCCCGCGCCGAGGTGGAGGAGAAAAAGGAATGGATGTGGGATGCTTATCTCCTACGATGAAGGAGAAACTGGCAGTGCTGAAGAAGGACGAACATCTCAAGAAGATCCAAGGGTTCGATCCCATGGAACAGTACCTCGATCAATACGAGAGCAAGCAGACGCAAATCAAACGATTGAAAGATGGGTACTCCTCTCTCTCTTCGTACACGCACTCCTTTGGAAAACAGCCTCAGAAAAATATCTCTTCCGCTTCATCCTCTTCCTCCTCATCCTCTTCCTCCTCATCCGCTTCCTCCTCTTCTAGGAAACAAGTGTTAGATCATCACCAAGTGCAACGACAACAAGCGCCTGAGCAGAAAAGAGCCGTCCTCCGGTGAGAGAAGTGAATGACGAAAGAATGGGCAGTTCACACTCTTCCACGCGATCTGTGAACTCACAGTCCTCGTTCCGCCCCTCCTCTTCTCCCCCCTCCAACCCGAAATCCTCTCCATTCCTCTAGGCCTCCTCCCTCTGCGCCCCCTATGCCTGCATCCTCTGCTAGTTCCTCTGCCCGTCCTCTCCCTTCCTCTCACTCGAACTCGATTGTGTCTTCCAAGGTTCTTCATTTATCGAACCCTCGCCCAACTCCTCTTCCCTCACCCCTCCACAGCCCTCTCTTTCCTCGATTGGAATCCCCAAAAAGTCCCATAAGACATCTTCCATTTTACCACCCCACCGCCTCATCTCCCCTCCTGTCGCACAACCCCCTTCCGCGCATTCATCTTCGCATGCATCATTTAATGACCTTTGGGGTGATGAGAGGGGAGTGGTGGAGGTTGAGGAGAGGTCCAGTTCTAGAAAGAGAAGAGCAGAGGCTCTGATGGAGAAGGAGAGAGCGCAGAGAACCAAGTTCCTTCCGGACGAAGAGAAAAAGAAGCTGGTGTCAGAAGCACTAAGAAAGAAAAAAGAACAGTAGTCTATTCGTCCGTAACGCTGCTAATATCGAGTGCTGCATGTATGATAGAAAATAGACGTAGAGATAGAAGAGACTCAAGTGCGTGTAGTGGATGGATGTAACGAGAAAGAATGAAGCAAATAAAAAGAAGCAACATTTTCTGAGAGAATTGGGTAAATAAAAAGAAACATTTTCTTCTAAGTTTACAATATTGTGTTTTTTTTATATATATATATGTCATGTTTTACCCATAGTATATCTTTTTTTATATGCATGTCATGTTTTATTGAGAGAATTAAGCTGTTCTTACCCTCACTGTCACACGAATGAGGTTAATGTCAAGATACTACGAAGATTCATCACTGTGTAATACTCCATCGAAATAGAGTACTGGCTATCTTGAAGATCTTCAGTGTATCTCTCCCAAGTCCCTTCCCTTAATGAGGCATTCTTCACCTGCATTTATCGAACTGTCGTTATTTATTTCGTCCTTCTGCTTCTTTTTCCTTCTATCTCTCCTCACCATTGTCATGCATGCATGCGTTCTCATTCAGTAAACCTGTTAGTACACACAAGGGACAAGGGTTCTCGATTATCAGAGAAGACAGTTAAAGCATGCAGATCTAATTGTAGATCTAACCAAGAGTGTGAGTAGTGCGTGGGATCGGTAGGGGTGCAGTGCAACAAGAGAAAGGAAGCAGTGAGTGGGATAAGGTTGTGTCATCGATACTAACTGTTCTGCCACTCATGCACATTTTGTATCGGCCTCATTTGCAGGAGCTCCACACGCTACAAGAAGTAAATGAAATAATAAAAACTACGCTGTTTGCATTCAATCTGCAAATGAGTGGTATTTTGTGAGTAAAAACTTACACAAAACCATGCTCCATGCATACGGCACCGTTCCGTTTTATCTATCTCTCAGTTAGGAGGTATGGTGCCGAGGTCGATAAGCAGGTATGTTGCTCCTCGCAGCCTCCCTTCTCTCTCACCTCCTTCCTCGCTTCCTTTCGCTCTAACCCGCAGCCCACGCAAACAGCAACGCCCGGGGGATGGCTCACCTTACCGCGTAGACTACATTCCCAGCATCGTCTTTACCATCTATGTCCCACACTTGCTCCGCGTTCATCTGCTCCTTGCTTGGTTTCATAACTTCGATAAGCATAAGCTTCATATCATCGCATGCACACTTCCTCTCACCCGTCGAGCTTGGTTCACGAGCAGCCATCGCTCAAGTGTATATATAGACGGCTTCCTTGGCCACGAAAATGTCTAATGAATCCCAAAAATCCCACGCACAAAAGCAGGTTGAGAAGGGGAGGCATCGCTCACGTAAGAGAGCATTTCTCTTCCAAAAGACGAATGGGGTGTCAGTGCACGCTTTAAGGTAGTACCTCCCTGCGAAGAAGCACAAAAAATATGTCTCTGTGGCATGCCTCCCGAAAAGAGTAGAAAAGCGCATGCTGTTGTGACGCAAAAACAACGCACCTACCAGCTGAAAGACATTTGGACCAAAGCTCATCGATTGTAGCGCATATATTGCATACAAGTTCGGGTGCATGTGTGTGTGTGTGTGTTTTCTCCGCCATTTCTAGTGCGTGTAATTCTTACACTTATGCAACGCAGGTATTGCTTAAAAATGTTATCTAGTTTTTATTTAAAGTACTTGTACAGACGAAAAAAAACAAACACAAAAAAACACAAATTATGACTAGTCAAACTGTTCACTTCTCAAAATAAACAGCATCTACAGCATTGTGGTCCTCTGTTCTTTCCGAGTAAGCGTTGTTCACAAGCTCTCCCTCGACTGCTAGATTGGCCTCCCCGCCCCACGCTCTCCTCTCTCCAGCTCTCCTTCGAGCGCAGACTCAGAGTGCAAGTCTTCGTCTCCCAAAGAATCTTCATCTAAGGAAGTGTAGTCTTCGTCCATGAAACTGCCGTCCTCGTCCGTCAAGCCATCGACCTCGTCGAGCAAGTCTTCATCTTCGTCAAAAAGGGTGTCTTCGTCTAGGTACGAGTATTCCAATGCACCTTCGACAGAATCCCCGAATGCGGCATCATGTAGTTTGTTGAGATCGTCGAGGTTGTCTTCATCCCCATCCTCGTCTGTACCAAGAGTACCGAAAATCTTAGACATCTCAGAAACCTCTTGCTCAGGCTCATCGAAGAGGTCATTGTCCTCGTCAAACTCCTTCAGCTCCTTCACGAACTCGTCTCCGGCGCGCCTTCCAACATCTACGATGCCCATGGGAGGAGATAAGGTAGCTTCGGAGGATAGACGCTTCACTGTGGACAGGATGTTGAAGTCAGATGCCTCTTCTGTAGCAGTGTAGTGGTCGATGTTTCCTCCCACTTCCTCTGCGTTTTTGTCGAGAAGAGACAAGATGGTGTTGTTGTTAAGACTCGTATCTTCTACTAGCAGCTGACCGCTGGGGAATATTGCTTGCGCGAACAAAGGATTGTGCTCCACAGAGTTTCTCATGCGGATGTGTTTAGGTCTCTTCGGCACAGTCGTCACCTGCTTATCAGCGCTGTCGGTTTCCTCTTCTTTCTTCAACAGAGCAATCTGCTTATCCACAGCTGCTCTCAAGATAGGGAGAGATGCCTGAATTTCTAGGAAAGGGGATACCATGGCGGCCGAAGAGGGAGACTGGGAGGCGGTGGGGACGTACAAATCTGGGTAGGCTCCGTCGATGAGGCGAAGGTTTTCGATGTCGTAGATTACTTCGTGCATATCGTACTCCTTCTCGTCCCCGACCACCTCATTGTCCTCTAACTCCTGCATTCTTTGGGACATTTTTATGAGAACTTCTGCAATTTGTTTGTCTGCCTTCTTTCCCTTGGCGTCCCTCACTTTCGCTAGAGCTTCTAGTTCATCCTCCATTTCTTTAGAGACGAGCTTAGCTCTCTGGATGTCCAGGTCGTTGTAGTCCTCTGTCGCCACGAACAAAGTGGGGTCAACCTCTCCTGTTAATGCGTCCTTCCTCCTCGCGTATCTCTTTGCGAACGTATATAGTTGCTTCCAGTCTCTGTTAGATGTCGTAGCCTTCTCAGTCTCCAGCCACGAGCCCTTCTCATCGTCTAGCACAGCCCTGGCGTCTACGAGAACAGAGGAGGATTCCTCAGAGGGATTGGGAGAGGACTTGATCCACCCGAACCTCGACTTGGAGGGGAACGCCTCCTCCAACCACTGAGTCACGTACTTTTTGTCAATACAACTCAACAGACGTAGGACCTTGGTCGCCTCAGACACCTCCTCTTCGGTTACGGATCTCTGCAACCACTGCAGACAAGTGGAGGACATGTACAGTCTCTCCTTCTCTATCTTGGCCTTCTCCTTCGCTAACTGATCCTCCATATCGGTCACCTTCGTAGGCTTCTTGGAGAACCTAGACTTCTTCTCTGCGATGAGACTTTGAATCTGTTGTTCTCCTCTTTTAACTACATTACTGATGTATGTATCCGTCTCTAACTCCCACTTTGCCACCTCCTCCGAAGCAATGCCGAGTCTGACGTGGGAAACGAAGCTCGAGACGAATGAAGCAGTGAAGACAAGTCTTTGATCAGAAGACAAGTTCGACACCTCCAATCCCTTCCTCTTGAGGATGAGGGTAAGAAGGTCTTCCCACTCTCCCGACGTTACAGTGAACGAGGAAGAAGGAGACGAGGAAACGGGGGAGGGAGGGGTGATGAGAGAGACGACGGTGAAAGCTCCGAAGAAAGTCCGGTGGTCTGAGCAGAGGGCTCGGAAGAAGAAAGAGGAGCAGATGGAGAATCCGAAGACTCAGAAGCCAAGTAAGTGGGCCTAGTATAGTTAGATGCCATGTGAACAGAATAGTTGAGGATATGTACAAGCTCACTCCCAGTCATCCTAATGCCTGATAGGATTCGGTCCGCCACCTCCCTTCTTCTTAGTACCTTCTCTACCTCCCTCTTCTCCTCGCGGTACTTCTCCAGAGTGCTAGCATTCAGTCTCTCTCTCCTTCCCGACAAAAGACCCTCATCTGCCCCCTTCTTCTTCCCCTCCTCTTTCCCCTCTGCTCCATTTTCCCACGCATTTTCCCATTCTGGGTGTGAATCCTCCTGCTCCACCACCTCTACCTCGTCGATGAGCTGGGCATCAATAATCCCCTCGTCCCTAATCTTCATCGCGAACACGTCCTCCAGCACACCCATCACCGAACCCTCTTTCTTCGTCGTCCTCCTCTCTCCCTGGGCGTTCTTTTTCTCCCTCTCCTTCAACCTCAATTCGAAAGAGTTCCTCTTCATTAGCTCTACGTTCCTCTCCCACTCCTCCTTCGCCTTTGCCTCCGCTCCCACACCGTCGTTCACATCGGCAAACTTTCCCCTGATCTTCCTTCCCAGTGAGGACACGTCGTTGGTGTTGACTTCATCGATTCGCCTCAGAACCTCAGCTTCGTCGATACCCTGCTTCTTGAGAAAGTCCTGCGTTGCCTTTCTCTTCAGCTCCTGCTGCACAGCTTCCTTTCCCGTTGCGTTTACTTCGTCGTAGATTATCTTCCCCCATCTCTTCTCTAGTTCCTGTACCTTCGCATACGCTTGTCTCACAAGGTGATCAGGAGCCTTCTCTGAGTAAAGTCTGCTCCCTCCTTCTTCGCCTGGATCATATCCATGAAGAGCCGGGCCTTATCTTTGTCCTCCAAGAAATCTTCTACAGTGTTCGCGCTTATGCTGATGGACTCTTGATTGGAAAATCTCTTCACCACCTCAGGACTCACAGCCTTTCCGCCTACAAAGCTATAGACCTCTTCGTCCAAGAGAAATACGTCTCCCGTTAGGTTGATGTCAATGTTCTCTACTCCCGTCTTCTCTTTCTCCAGCAGCTTCTTCTCCAGAGAGTTGTCCAGCGCAAGCATCACAGAAGTGCTCTCCCCCTCTCAATGAGTTTTTTCTTCTTCTTCTCGAGAATAGCTTCTTCTACGTCGAAGGGAATATACACACACAGCCTATCCTCCTCGGTTAGAGGTCTCCTCAAGATCTTCACTGCGGGATTTCCCCTCCTCTTCCACCTACGCGCCTCCTCTACAGCTTCTTTGAAAGGCATCTTTTCCAGCTCCTTCATGAACATCACTGTCTCCAAGTACTTCTTGGACATCTCTTCTGCCTCATCCTCTTCTGTGAATATATATTTCGACGCCTTCTCATACGCCCAGGAATTCTTCGCATCGGCGCTGCAGAGGTGAGAAATCAGTCTGTCCACTTCTCTCTTGAAGGAGGGCCAGTCCTTCAAGTCACGATGATCGTGCCCAGCGAAATGCAGCATTCCGTGGATGATACACGCAACGCACCCCGCGATGGGGTCAATTTCCTGTGTTTTACAGCGATCAGTAATTGTGTCCAGATCAAGCATTACCTCTCCCAACTCACGCAAGCCAAAGGGAGACTCATCGGGAATGGGGGCAGAGTTTCCCTCGTATTTCAACTTTTGGAAGGGGAACGCCATGACGTCGATGGTGGAATTAATAGCATAGAAGTCTCGGCGAATCATCTGGGAGAAAGACAAAAGAAAGGTTTTCGAATGTTATCATCGCATCTTCTTAATCATTGCATGCAGCGTTTCCACAAAAAACAAGAAAATCCACCAAACTACTTACCATAGATGTGACTGACGAGGTGATATTGATAGTCACGTCAAAGCTGGAAATTCCAAGGGCAAGTTGAACTGCTTTGGTCTGAAGATGAAGTATTTGGCAATGCATATTTGTAATTATTAAAAATTGCAGAATATGAATAAATAACAAATAGGCGTATTAAGTACAATTGTATATCAATGCAGCCTACCGCATCTCCGATAACTCGAGCATTCGCTGACTCTCTCTTCGTATTAATGCGAATAAACACTTGTCCAATCTTCTTATCAACTTCCTCAGCAGTTGTAGGTGAGACTTGAGACATTTTTCCCAAAAACTGAGGAACCTCGTCAATAAGCTCTTTGTCTGCATTATTCTTTGGGCTAAAGCCGTGCAGTTTATTCTCAGTAGCGAAACTTCTGAACTGCAATGGGATCTCGTTTGCCCTGAGCTGTATGGGCTCACGCCTAAGAAAGCTTTTCATTGTTGTTAAATTTCTAAAAATTGTTTTTGCGACCAGGGTACTTTGCGTACTCTTTTTTGGACGCAGAAACATGGTTGTATAGTATTTTCTTTCTGTACGAGTGTAATACTATTAATACACTATGATTTCGGAAGTTCTACATTTTCGACAGATCTTTTTTTCATGTTGGATAGATTTTTATTATAAAGGACTTAAACATAAGCTAAGAAGAAACTGCATAGTTTAACAGTATGGCATTCTTATATATGGGTTATTATCTTATATAATGGATTTGGAATGTTCCTCTTCATGTATGAATATTGTATTTTGAACATGTATTCACTCTTCCCGACAAGTCTGTGGAATTCTTTTTGGCGAGCTCAAGCTGAATTAGAGAACCTCGCAAAAGCTGCTAAAGGAAGGCGATCTATGCTTGATTTGGGTTGGGATACATTTTATGAATAGAGTGTATAGTTTGGGGGCGCATCAGTAGGTCTGTGATGTAGATGAAATACTGGACATTATGTAAGACTTCAAAACTGCAAGCAAATAAACTCAAATGCTAAATGTGACTTACACACGCTGTAACTTTCAGCAAATGATGTACAGAGTATGTATATGTATATCCATGCACTTCTTCTGCAATGTATCTTGCCCGTATTCTTTTATAGCATAATGATATCCAGTAACGCTGTAACGACAAACAGAACTGTCCATAAATGTACAATTTATTAACTAAACTAACTAACTACATTGGGGTGATGAACAGCTCATGGGTCTGGGCAGGTCGATCCTTGGAGAAAGGATAAAAACCTCGGAAAAATAAATTAATGGCACAGTCACCAGCAGCAGACAATAAACAAAAAATACAGAGTAGGGGGAAGGAAGTGGACAGAGATAGAGATAAGACCATGGAAAGACTTCAGGAACATAAACAAGAGAAGGAAAAGCAAATCGTGAATTTAGATCACACAAATACACAAGAGTAGAAGCGGGAGAGAGAAAAAGGGACGGGGGGCATCACCCCTGCAAATCCTCATCTCTTAAGCTCGACTACAGTGGTGCATTTATATGTACTGGGCCACGATGACAGCGTGGTCTCTCTCATAAGGCTCAAGGGTGATGTACTCGATGGGCTTGAATCCCATGGTGGTGAGCTTCTTCACCTCAGCAGCGAACACAGCCTCAGCGGAGGCAGTAGAGTCGATACAGCTGGCCTTGAGGGAGATGACACAGTATCCTCCCTTCTTCAAGAAGTACTGGGCGTTGTGGGCCACGATTCTGGCCTGGTCAGGCTGGGCAACGTCGGAGAAGACACAGTCGACCATGTCGACGAGCATACGGTAGTTGAGGGGGTAACGGGCATCGTCAACGATGGGGACGACGTTGGTTCTTCTCTTGGCCATGTTGACCAAGTCTCTTCCGGGACGGTGAGAGAACTCGACGGCGTAGACCATTCCCTCGGGTCCAACAACGTCGGAACAGTGGGACACAGAGGTTCCAGAGGCAGCTCCAAGGTAGAGCAGCTGTGCAGCAGAGCATAATGCGGTAGTAATAAAATAGGTTAGATAAGTTGCGAGCAAATGAAACAAAAACAGACATAACACACACGAGAATTCATTCAGAAACTATAATGAGAGATAAATGATACTATAAAACAAAAACATGCATACCTTGGATCCGGGCTGGATGTGGATGTCCTCAACTCCGGCGACGACGGCAGCGGCAAGCTTAGAGCGGAAAGGGTTCCAGACTCTGTACTCAACCTTTCCCTCGGGGGTCTCAACGGAGATACGCTTCTCTCCGTAGACAGAGTTTCCGGGGTCCATGTTCCTGGTCACAAGGGCGTCCTCCTTCTTTCCCTCAGCCTTGAAGATTCCGGGCAAACGGTGACGCTGGACGACAACCTGGGCTCCTCCCTGAGCTCCAGGAGCTCCGCGGGCTCCTCCACGTCCTCCTCTTCCAGCTCCTCTTCCTCCACGTCCTCCAGCTCCTCCTCTACCTCCTCCACGAGCTCCTCCACGGCCTCCTCCTCTGGGAGCACCTCCTCCACGTCCTCCTTGAATAATGAAATGATAATGAGTGTAATACAAATGTAGATGTTAATCTTATTTCCACTGGTTCAAGGTGTTGTTGTGAGCGATAAAACCTATGATGAATTAATTGCTGCTTAAAAGCAAAAAAGTTGTTTGGAAGATTTCCAAATGATGCAACTTCGAAAGAAAAGCATGTATCGATGTGTAAGGTTTCTTCCACGGTGATTGACATAGATAAAACACGTTAAAGTACTGCCTCCCAGGTAGATTGCAGCAACCAAGAGAAAAGGAAAGATAGGCATAAACGAGTTATTTTAAAAATAAAATAAATGTTGATTAGTACCTCTAGAAGCTCCTCCGCGTCCTCCGCGGAAATTACCACCACCTCTGCTGCTCATTTGATTAGCTGTTCAATAAATGCGAGTTAAACGCAATAAGTCTCACCAATGCATAATAAACAAAGCGTCGAGATATTTAATTAATCATATTTCCTCAGGCTTTTTGTTGTTCTTCATTGAGTAAATAAATTGATTGTGTGCCTGTGAACGTGAATGCGCCTCCCATTATTATGTAAGTATTGAACAAACATTCAGGATCTTAGAGAATGGGACCTCCTTGAAATAGTAAATGTACAAATTTGTGTGATCCTCATTTTTGTTCTAAGAGGTCTGCATTTATTCACTGGAATATATAATCCCTATATGAGGGGATGCATATCGCAGCACTAGAGATGGATATACATTGTATGTTATTGTCAAACACGTGCTATCTATCGGATGCAACCCCCAAAGTATATGGTTGTGAATTTCCTACTCTCTTGAATGTGATAGATCGTGGTGAGCCAACAGTGAGTCATCATCCCATTTATTCTCTTGAAAAGTAGATACGTAAAATCAGTGTGACAATTTTAATCTTGAATATACTTGAAGTCTAATAAACGTATGCCTTCACACCAATTTTTGGCCAGGTTTTGATTCGGATAGGTGTATAAGATAGAGATATAAGTGGGTTTGTCCACAAATTTCAATAATAATTGGGAAATTCGAAATAATCATCAGGTTAGACATTGATGGGTTTGATGTATCCCCCAAATAATGATGTTTTACTGGTAAATCATTAGATAATTCATGGAAATAAAAAGTACATATCGAGAATTAATGTTTTATTTCGTTTTACGAACTTGAAAAAAATCTCAAAATATACACAGATATTTGTAAGCAATCTAATTTTGAATTGGATGATTAAACTAGTGTGTTCACAGTGTAAACTTTGATTTACTCACATACACAACATTTTTAGGAACTCATTCCATTTGAGTAGAAATACTCTATTGTATCCTAGAGGTTTAAGTTTGAGAAGTATGTACACCCACGTTGTTGTTGAATTGGGAAAGGGAAAGAGTGGAGAAGACGCTAAAACTCGTCGCGTTTTGGAGCAGAGCATTGAAAATGGAGTGCTAAAGCAGTATGTGGACTCTGTGGAGCCCTCTGCATCTAACTCCATTTTTGCTTGGAAGTTGAAAGAGCCTATTCAGAAGGAGAATGCTATTCCCGATGGACTTAAGGACGAGGCCTTTTCTCACCGCCTTGTAAAGACCTTGTCCTCTGCTATCCCCACTGAACTGGAAGCAGATGGAAAGCCCATCAGTGTTGAAAAGATTACTAAGAGCATCGATGAGTTTGTTGGCTCCATGGTGGAGTCTCAATCTTTTGATATCTACAACTTGAACGTCCAACCTTGTCGTCAGACTGTGATTCCGGTTCGTGAGCTCAGTCTGCTCATTCGTGATACTTTTGAAAAGAAAATGTTGGAGAAGGGAAAACTCAGCAGAAGATCGGCTGAAGGAAAGTTGCTTATTGAGGAGCACAAGAAAAAGGAGGAGGTTGAGGCTGAAGAAAACTTGAAAAAGAGAACGGGAGGCGACAGGTTTTTCGGAAGTACGAACATCACGCTCCCCAAGGTGAAGGCATCTGAGGTGCCCAGTTCTCTTTCTATATTGAACCCTCACCTTAACCTCTTCTTGTCTAGGGGTTACTGGAGCATCTTGAAGGTGGAGAACCCTCGTACTGAAAAGAAGGCTGCTGCTCTTTCCCCCGCTGCTGTCCCTTCCTCCGAGGGAGCCGAAGCCCCTGCTTCTCAGCCACCTGCTGTGGACGAGAGTGGTGTTTCGAACGAGAACGCGTCTGTACTTGGAGTCCCTTTCCACTTGGTGAAAAAGGGTCTTCCCCTGGTTTCCCCCTCCGACGGGAACGACGTGTTGACTCTGGTATCTGGAAGGAGAGTGTTGATGGTAAAGATCGGAGAAATCTTCCTTAAGAAAGGAAACAGATTCAGATTCCTCGTCCAGCTCATGAACAACATCAAGAGCAAGTTGGGCGGCAGAGGAGTGGTCATGCGCCACCACCTGCACTTCATCGTGAGTCCTCCTGTGGACTACGATGCAATGAGGAAAAAGTCTCTTGCAGAGGGAGGGAATGGAACGTACGACAAGTCCCAGGAAAAGATCTTCCGTGCCTTCTCTGACGACGACTTGGTCTCCATCAGAGATATCCTCACCGCTATCCCTGGAATTGAGAGCGTGGCTGTCGCTAGCAGAGTCGGAAACGATCTTGCCTCCCTCTCCTCTGCTCTCAAGTACATGGCTGTCTCTTCCTCTCTCCTTCGCCACAACTCTCTCCTCGGAGTGCCTATTGCTGCGAAGAAGGCCATTCTGAAGGCTCTCCTCGCCCAGGAGCACGACAAGATCGATGAACTCTCTCTCGAGGCATCTTCCTATGCCCCTCTCCCCTCCTCCCACTCGTCTCTGTCCTCCGCTGCGATCGACTACGCCTTGAGAACATACAAAATCAGGACTCAGCTCCACGACCCTTGTCCCTACGTCTCCAACTCCACCCTCACTAAGGAGCTCGCTGGAATTGCGAGGTCCAAGTCTCTGAAATACATCCTGGACCAGTTCGTGGGAGGAACCTTCAAGTGGAAAGATAGCCAAGTGAACGGAGGAGCGGACGCTGAGACAAAGGAAGACTTAGAGGAAGCAAGTGAGGGTGACAAGGTCTACTCCGAGCTGAAGGAGGAGTGCACTGCTTTCGTCAAGAGAATCAGTCTCCTCAAGCAAAACCAGAAGAAGGTTGTGGAGAATGCATTCTCTTTCGTTGAGAAGGAGAAGACCGATGACTCGAAGATGACTGATTCCCCCGTCTTATCTCCCTCCTCCCCCCACCCCTTCCACCTCCATCCCCGCCAGCACCGACTACGATGCAGAGTCAGTGGAACTCCTTCTATCTACTCCCATCAACATGGACGGATACTTGTCTGGCAGAGAGGACTTGTACGCGTTGGACGAGGACGCTGACCCCGAGATGAGAGCGTTCGTTTCTAAGCAGGACGCTTTCATTTACTTTGACAACGCTAAGGACCATGCCATGGGAATCGGAGGACAGCCCACCGGAACCGGGGCTGACACCCAGACTGTGATCGTGATGCTCTCTGGAGGAATGGACAGTCCCGTTGCTGCATTCAAGATGATGAAGAGAGGAATGCGCGTTGTGTTCGCCCATTTCCAGAACGTGAATCAGGCTGACGGAGATACGGTCAAGCACAAGATCGTCAAGTTGGCTGCCCAGTTGAGCAAGTATCAGGTGTCGACATACCTTCACATCGTCCCCTTCGCTGCCATTCAGGACGCCATCATCATGGATGTGCCTGCTCCTGCCAGGATGCTTATCTACCGTAAGTTCATGATGCGTGTGGCTTCGAAGATGGCCTACAGGTACAATGCTAAGTTCCTCGTTGTGGGAGACAGTGTGGGACAGGTCGCCTCCCAGACTGCCTCCAACCTCTACTCGACCTACGCGACTGCTCCCCTTCCCATTCTCTCTCCCTTGATCGGAGAGAACAAGAACGACATCATGGATATTGCCAAGAAGATCGGAACTTACGACATCTCTGCTCTCCCCTACGGAGACTGCTGCTCCTATTTCCTTGCCAAACACCCTGTCACTAGGATCAAGCTCCATCAGCTGCAGGCTTACGAGTTGAACGTGGGATCTGCGTTGTCTGATAGAGAGATGACTCTCAGCCGATGGAACTGTCCTCAAGGGGCAGGACCTCCTCATCAAAGATGCCAACGAGTGCGCCGCCATCTACAGATGGTCCAAGCCTGCTGACGGAATGGAAGTCATGAGAGACCTCAAGGATCCTCAGGTATACTTGTCTTCTTTGCTCACTATCCCATGTAGTTTGTTTGCTTTCTATTATGTATGTATGTTTGCTTTAACTGAATGTATGTTTGCTAATGATACAATTTTGGCCGATGTGTGTGTATGCGTATCATGTATAGATCACCGTTGGAGTCGTCGAGGAGGCCATTGCTTGGTCGAACGCATGTCCTATGAGGAAGAAGAAGAAAGATGTGTCTCGATTCCCGATGAGGTCCTCCAGGATGAGGACGACATGAAGGGATCTGAGGCTGAGATCTTGAAGCGCATCGAGGACGGAGAGAGCAATGATGTTGACGAGGAATTCAAGTCTGTGGCTGACGATGAGGATGTCAAGTTCTTGGAGGCGTCTCGTAACGCAAAAAGAACCATCGATGAGGAAGACTCTGAGCCAGCAATACG
>JAWNMU010000042.1:0-23561 GCA_035043665.1 Drosophila quasianomalipes | reverse complement strand
GTATTGCTCATTTACATTTTTTTTTTTATGATTATGTTTTATTTTGATCTATAAGTACACGTTTTGGTTTACTAAACACAACCTGTCCGATTGAGAGCCAACATGGCCATTCCTTCACTTTCTACATTACACAGTGAAAGACGCAATGACTCCCACATCATTCGCAACGACGACACCCACTCTCACAAACACATTATAATGGACACTATAAATACACTAATATACAATACCCAGTCCTAAAACAAACACCCTCACTTTAGAGAAAGTTATTCCCTTTTGCACTAAGAACAACCTTACCCTTCTATCTTACATACTTGCATATACGCATGCATTACACACACATGCATACACAAAAACAAGTCCTCACATATACATGCATGCTTACATACATATTCACACTTGCACACTCTTAGAACCTATGCGTATACTGAGGCACATGTACCTCACTGTATGAAAAACAAAGAAGGTTTCGCCTGCACTCATTGTTCTTCCTGGCTAAATCAATCACTCTCCTTCCTAGCCTTTTCCATAACTTTTTGTATCGACTTATTTCTTTCCCTTGGACTGCTCTTCCTTCTTCTCAGCCTTCCTCTTGGCCCTAATAGCGATGATGACAGATGCGTATTCATCAGCATCCTTTCCTACAGCTTCTCTGATGAGGTCAGGATTCAGGAACCCCCCCTCTTCTCCAGACAATAAAATTTGTTTTCTCCGTTCATCTTCACGTACAAGTCGGAATCCAGACTCAGCGTATCATCCGCAGACACCGAACGTTTAAAGCTGACAGATTGAGTTGAACCCACAGGGTAGGCATACTCAGCCATTTTTCCAAAAAAGGAGGGAGAGTAGAAAATCAACTTAGTAAGTTCTCCTGTCTTCACTTTATACGCCACTGCCACTTTCCCCACAGTCCAACGTTTGAAAAAGAGGGCTCCTCCGATGGCAGCAGAGTACATGAAGGTATAGATCGCTACCCACGCCATGGGGTGAAGACCGAGAGTCTCTTCCTGCATGTGGAGAGACAACATGGAGTAGTCTAGCACAAAGAAAACAAACGCTCCCAGAGATCCATAACGAAGCATCTTCCTGACACTTCTTGTTGCGGTATATGTCCTCAACCACTTCCTCCTCACTTCCGTCCTTAGGGAGATCACTCGTACGCTTTGCTTCAGCCTCTCTCCACTCCTTGAGTTGCTGGGAGAAATCTTCCGAATTATCTCCATTCTGGACGGGAGAGGAGGAGGAAGACTCAGACGAGGAAAGAACCTGTGCATCCTCTAAATTTCCTTCTCTTCTGGAAAAAGAGCGCATGGGGAGGTAAGTGTATTTGAAGGGGGATGTTGAAGAGAGGGAGGGCACAGGTGAAGAGGAAGAGGAGGGGAGGAGACACATAATCGACTTCGTTGCTCTCATACGGAGAGAGACAGTACCAAGTCCGGATTTCCTTAAAGAGGAAAACATCTACATCAAGTTTCAAACCATCACGATGTACAGTTCATATATTTGATTAGTTTTCATATCGTGTGTAATGCTCACAGACATAGCCAGTTGATTTCGGATTCATCTTTGGAAATCACTCGTTTCCACTCTATAGGAATTAAGATACATTCATACACGCAGAAATACGGAAAAGAGCCAGAGAAACAACCTAAGCAACTTCTTCATTCAATTGCTATTAAATAAAGGGAACGTCCAGACACAGTTATACATTCACGTAGGAAAAAAGATCAATGCAAGCAAGAATGGCGGGCAAAGAGCAAAACTCAACTAAAAACAGTCAATATACATTAGTTAAAAATTTCACAGTAAAAATATTCGCACAAAAATAACATCCAGCCAACATACAAGTAAAATAGTATATTCAAATACACATAAAATATGGTTGTACTCAAAATAGAGTGAATTAATTAGATTCAAAAAAGATCAGCACTTAAAATAGAGAGCCAACAATAACCATTTGCTGTTCGGAAAATGCATCATAATTTGATACACAAACATTTCCATCAAACACTCTATCAACATTCATACGATCTCGTGTCTACAATTTCTCTTCCATGTTCTGCAATTTACTTCCAACTCATGCTTTGTTGTGTTTTTCAACATTTTACCAACGATGCACATACTAACAACGAAGTACTGCCATTTTATACACAACCAACAAACAAACGGTTTAGAGAGTACTCAGACTTCTAAGAAGCGAGGCATTTGAGTATCTATGTCACTTACAGAGGTTCATGTGAAGAAGAGCCCTGCTGTGGAGCAGCTGGAGAGAGCTGAAATTCAACAGTGAGACGGGGTGTACGAATACTACTGCGACCTCAACATGACGTGGAGCTTTAACACCAACGAATACGGACACACTCTTTTGCGTAAAATGATGGACTGCAATGCCCGCATTTTGCAGATCTGCGAGGATAAGATGGAGAAGTACGCTGAGCTGCAGGGCGTAAGCGTGGCAGACGTGGATAAGAAGGGGTATGAGATCTATGGCAAGAAACCCAACAAGAAACACGACTCCATCACCTCGGTCTCTGATGAGTATGCTCACCCTGGCTTCAGAAGCATTACTTTGAGATGAAGTCTTTTCAACGCTTCACGGAGACGTACGCTTTGCTGCAGAGGGCGTATGCTAATGGTGCTTTCCGCTTCCTCCTTTCCCCCCTTTCTCAGCGGATGTAGACGACGGATCGAACGTCCTCAGAATCGTTTCCCTCGGAGGAGGACCTGCATTCGAGCTGCTGGCATTCCGTTTCTTTGTTGAGGATGCGTTCCCTGGAGTGGAGGTGGACCTGTACTCCCTGGATGCGGAGAGAGAGTGGGAGTGGTCGTGCAAGGAGAACGGAGTGAACTACGTGCACTGGAACATGTACACCGAGTCAGACGCAGCCAGCATCTACCGTAAGGTGAATGGTCTAAAGATCGACGTTGTTGTGGTTTCGTATGTGTTGAACCACTACCTGAACAATGAGAATGGACTGAACCTCATCACGAGCCTCCTCAACCCCCCTCCTGAAGTAGAGTCCTCTGTCTTCGACTTCTCACCCGTCGGGTTCGTGCTCTCAAGCGAGAGACAGGAGAAGATGGATATTGTTGATGAATTGGAGGAGGAGGGGGTATTGGTAGTGAAGCTGATCGATCAGAATGCGTGTAGGGACGACCGCCAATGCCTCTTCTACAGAGAGTCGTCCACTCCCCCCATCTCCATCCCTGACGAAGAGTACGTCCCTTTCCTCCTCTCTCCTGTCTTCCCCAACGTGCCGTACGAGGACCACAAGAAGAGGCGTAGGGGAGGATGGGGGGAAGAGGAGGAA
Source organism: Drosophila quasianomalipes (assembly GCA_035043665.1). Classification (NCBI taxonomy): domain Eukaryota; kingdom Metazoa; phylum Arthropoda; class Insecta; order Diptera; family Drosophilidae; genus Drosophila; species Drosophila quasianomalipes. The sequence goes on along the minus strand of JAWNMU010000042.1, from coordinate 20,250 downwards.
GAGAAGGGGGGTGGGGAGGGGGAAGACGGAGAGGGAGGGCGAGAAAGTGGAGGGAGAGGAGGAGGAGGAGGCTTACAAGGGACCTGGATGGAAGAAGAGTCTTTCATACAGAAAAAGGTGGAGGGACGGGAATGCAGGAGCTGATGCGGCAGGAGATGGAATGAAGAAGGGGAGGAAGGAGGTGGAGAGAGTCAAGAAGACCCACCAGATATCTTCTTCTGTCATGATCATAGGAGAAGAGGATGATGATTGGCGCGTGAAGGAGGAGGGGCAGAGACAGGGGCAGAGGCAGGGACAGGTACAGGGACAGGGACAAGGGCAGGGACAAGGGCAGGGACAGGGGCAGGGACAGGGGGATATGTACGCAAGAGAAAGGAACAAAAGACTCGATGGGTTCTACAACCCTGAGAGACTAGCTCATCAGTTCGGAACGGAAGCAGACGTGAAGAGGGAGAGGGATGAGAAGGAGAAGAGAGACAGGGAGTCAAGGGGGGAGAGAGGTGGGGAGAGAGCGGGGGAGAAAACAGGGGAGAGGGGGGCTATGGAGGCAGAGACAGCGATAGAGGAGGAGACGGTTATAGGGAAGGGACAACTACCCAGGAAAGACCCACGATACGGGAAGGGACAACAGGGAAAGGGACGGTCGAAGAGACGACAGAAGAGGAGATGACAGAAGAGGAGACGAGAGAAGAGGAGACGATAGAAGAGGAGACAGAAGAGATGATAGGGCTAGGTATGGACCTTACAACGACAATAGAGAGAAGGACAGGGACCGCGAAAGAGAGAGGGAGAGGGTGAGGGAAGGTGGGAGAGACAGGGACAGCCACAATGACAGAGATTCTTACAAAGAGAGAGGCAGCCACATGGACAGAGACAGCTACAAGGGAGGAGATAGGGACAGGGACAACCACAGAGATAGGGATGGATACAGAGGGGGAGACAGAGAGAGAGACAACTTCGGTAGAGATAAAGAGTACAGGAGAGACAAGCCCAACAGCAGATACATGTAAACTTTTCTGTCCACTCCTAAGACTTACCACCTATGTATCTGATTTGGCTACATGCATTCTATGTGTGTTCATACATATACATTAGTGCCTGCCAATAAGTAGATTTATCACACATACAGATGTGCTTGCAATGCCTGCATATTGATAGTACTAATATCAGTAACCTCCCTCTTAATATTCATATATGCATTTATTATTGTTTAGAGTCCCAGATTTCATAATTTTTGCTAGTTTATTTTTCCCTGTTTATTAATAAACAAAGACAAAAGCAAAAACTTCCTAATTGAGTCGGAACATAAAAAGAATCTATTTTATTCACTAGGTACAAATACATGCACATACGCAATATAACACATGAATCTAATATAACAATAAGGCCCAACAGCATCGCAATAGCGGTTGCAGATGGAGAGTACAAAACAAGCAACGACAATATACTATACACAAACTAAGGCATCTGAGGAGGTCTACGAGCAGAAATAGTGCACTTTAGCACCCTTCCAAACAACTCAGCATTATTCATGTTGTCAAGCGCTTCCTTTGCATCTCCGGATTCCTCAAACTCAACGAATCCATATCCCTTGTTCTTCTTTGTCAACTCATTCTTGGGAATGAAGACGGAGATAATGTCTCCAAACGGAATAAATGCATTGAATAATATTTCGTCACCGACTTGCTCATCTAAGCCACTTACATGCTGGTACAGGAAAACATGCCAACCACATAAGAGGCGTTAGTGATCTGCAGCAGAAAGTAATTGAATGTACACAGATGCATGTATAGAAAACAACTTACCAAAATATTATTTTTTTCTGCAGTCATAGCTGTTGAAACAGCAATAGCTGGAATTGCTGGAGCAAAATCATTTACGGACATTTTCACTTTTGGTATCGAGTTTTATGCGTTTACACACCCTCTAACACATTGCATATTCTCAATTTGATGATTTCACAAAATATCTCCAGGATGATGCAAAAAAAAGAAGCATGCACTAAATGTGTTTGAATCTGAACATTCCAGGAAAATACGTATGACCTCGTGCACATATACATGTTCGAACAAATACCGACACAGATCTTATATTAACAAATGTTCAACACTTCTCAGTCTAAACGCACACACTAATTTTCATGGCTATTTCTTTTATGTGAAGAGCATTTAATCGACGTAATTTTGGATTCAATTTATATATATGCTGAGCACAACGGTTTGAACTACAATATGCACTGAAACATCATTTTCAACTGACATATATATGCATTTCAACCGTTACAATGTTGCTTGTGTTTCCTCAAATTTGATTCTTCTCTTATTTTTCAATGTGCGTACTCTTATTTATGCTTATTTATGTTAACAGCTTATACGCACATTATTTGTTTGAAGAGCAACGAAGGATCAACAAACATATATTCTCTACATGGCCCAACAGTATAATACGTGCGTGCGTTTCTTCATGCTCACGCGCTACTAAACGTACATACGTCCATTTACTGGGCAGTAACGTGGCCACTGACGTGTGTGGTTAGCATTGTTTGTTATACATGGGCGTTAATCCAAAACATGTACACATATCGCCATGAGTTTTCGATCAAGAACTTGAAGATATTTTTGTCCCGCAGAGTGGATTATACATATGTCTACGTGAAGGAGCACTACCCTCGCCTCCACAAGAGCAAGGGGTACATGAAGGTGATGAAGAAGCTGTGGAAAGTTCTGGCAGTGTCCGGACCCTACGACTACCCCTCTCTCTTTAAGTCATCTTCGTCATCGCTCTCTTCACCTGCGTCAACCTATTGTCTCCTTTTCCCCCTAGCCGCACTATGTTCTCCTTCTCTCCTCGGTCCGTTCACATGGAGAAAATTCATGCAGATAGGGAGAGGGAGAAGGAAGGAGAAAGAGAGAGAGAACGAGAGAGAGAGAGAGAGACTGGCTCTTGGCAGCTGTGCGCTAGGTCTTGCACAAGCGATCGAGAGAGCTGAGGAGGACAAGCGCCGTCGCCGGAGAGGGTATGGGGGTTGGTGGGAGATGCGATCGAAGTGGGAGCGAGTGTGAAGGAGGGGGCGGAGGAGGCCCTGAGAAGAGCAACGGAATGGGCTGAATTAGGATACGAAGTCACCGTCGTATGTGTCGACGTGCAACTCAAAGTCATCCGCATTGCCTTCTCCTTCCTTTTTTCCTTCCTCCGCTCGTCCTCTGCTGCACTCGTTCTCCTCTTCATTTCTTACGCAGGCTCCTTCTTCTCTTTCTTCTTGTCTCCTTTTGTACCCTTCCTTCCCCTTGCTATTCGCTCTTCCTCGTCCTCCCTCTTCTCCCACACCGTCGCTCTCTTACAAAGGGCAGCTTCGAGCGAGGATGAAGAGAGAGATAAGGAGGGGGAGACTAAGGAGGAAAGGGAAGAGAGAAGACAAGGAAGTAGAGGTGAAAAGAAGGAGGAGGAGGAGGAGGAGGGGGAGGAGGAGGAGGAGGGAAGAGGAGGCGCAGAATAAGGATGCGAAGAAAAAGGAGGCCAAAACAGAGGAAGAGAGGAGGGTCGAAAGGAGGAAGGAGAGGAGGAGGCTGAGGGAGGAGGAGAAGAAGAAAAGAGAGACCGGAGATGGACACAGAACGAAGAGCAGCGAGAGAAAACAGTTCAAGTTGAGAAGGAGACTGTCAGGGGATTTTCCAAAATATCTCCGGACTATGACTCTGCGATTCCCACTCTACAACGGAGGAATCTGATCGGGGGAAAGAGGAGAGGAGGGGAAGGGAGAACCGTGCAGAGGTGGGCCGAAGGGGTGAGGGAGGGAGAGAGGGAGGGGAGGAAGTTGAAAGGGAAAAGGAGAGGGAGAGAAGGAGTGAGCAAGAGAAGGAGAGAGAGAAGGAGAGGGAGAGGGAGAAGGAGAGGGAGGGAGAAGGAGAGGAGTGAGAGCCGGTGGTTATCGCATGTCTCTTCGGAGTCCTCTCACTACGTGGTATTCTTCCTTATGTGCGTGTGTGCTCATTCATTTCTCCACTCCTCATCCCCCTGGGCCTCGTTGCCCACTTCTTCCCCTCCTCCCCCTCTTTGTTTCCCTCTTGCCCTCCTTCTTTTCTCCTACTTCTCTTCTGTGTGGAAAAGAGAGTCACACCCATACCCCCACCTCTCCTCTCTTTCTTCCTTCTCTTCTCCCCTTTCCTCTCCTATTTCCTCCCCTTTCTTCCCCCATTCCTTCTCCTCCCTCCTCTCCTGTTGCTTCTGCTTCCCTGTCTCTGCCTCGTTCTTCCCTTTCCATTCCCACGTCTTCTCCCCATTCTTTTTCTTCTAAGTCTCTGCGTGTCTCTCTTTCCTCCTCCCCCTCTCCTCATCTACCCTCCCCTCTTCCTCCTCCTCCTCCTCCTCCTCTTCCTCATTTTCTTTCCCTCCCACTTCGTCTTCTTCTTTCTTATCTCGTTTCCACCTATCCCTACCTATATCCTTCCCCTCATTCTCTTCCTCATCTCCCTCTTCGTTATCCTCCTCTTCCTCTTCTTCCTCCTCCTCTTCCTCCTCCTCTTCATCTTCTTTGCTCACATCATCCCCCTTCACTCCTGGTCCATTGCACTACTACTTGTATGTCCTCATAAAATACTTCATCTCCCTCTTTATCTTCTACGTCACCCCACTCTTCTCCTCCTCTCCTCCTCTCTCCACTTCCTCTGCTTCCTCTACTTCCTCTTCATCGTCTTCCTCCTCTTCTAAGTTCACCTCTACTTCTTCCTCCCCTCTCTCTCCCCACAGTCTCCTATCCCCTCACATTGACTCTTCCTCTTTTCCCTTCCTTCCCTTGTCCGTTTTCCTCTTCCTCTTCCTCTTCCTCTTCCTCTTCCTCTTCCTCTTCTTCTCCCTTCTCTTCCTTTTATTCCTCCCCCTCTTCGCTGCTGTCACGTCCTCCTCTTTCCTTCCTTCCTTCTTTCATTCGTCGTCCCTTGTCCCCCTTCCTCCGCCTCGTCTTCCTCTTCTTCTCCATCGCTCGTTCTATAATTAAATACACTCCCTCGTCGTCTTCCTGGTCTACAACGCTATCAAGCAAAATATCAAATTGAGATACGACCGAATGGTGGACAGTCTTCCTGACTCAGTGTTTCCGCACGAAGATATTTCCTTCTCCCACCCCCGCATATGCTGCAATCATGGCTATGAGGGAGCAGGCAGAAAACGAACACGAAATGGAGGAGGACGAAGAGGAGGAGGAGGAGGAGGAGGAGGAAGAGGACGATGATGACTATTACGATTCAGAGGAGGAAGAGACAGAGGAGGAGACTGAGGAAGAGAGCGACGAGGAGGTAGGAGGAAGGGGGAGGAGGAAGACGAGGAGAGGAGGAGGGCATGGGAAAGCATTGAGGCAGAGGCGGAGGAGGAGGTGGAGAGGATGGAGGAAGAGGAGAGAGAGTTGGAGGAGGTGAGGGCGGAACAGAGGAGAAATCAAAGAGACTCCTGTGTCTTTCCAACCTTTGCGTCTCTCTCCCCCCTCCACTCTTCCCACAAAGAAAGAGAGGGGATGAGAGGGAGGGAGAAGGAGAAGGAGAGGGAGAGGGAGAAGGAGAGGGAGAAGAGAAAGAAGGAGATGAGAGGAGGAGGAGGGAGAGAAGGGGGAGAGATGACTCTGTCATTTCGAAGAAGACCAGTGGGGTCAAAATCTAATCTTCTCCTTCGCAAATGAGTCGGATGAAGAGGAGGAGAAGGCGAAGGAGAAGGAGAAGGAGAAGGGAGAAGAGAAGGAGAAGGGAAAGGAGAAGGAACTAAGGAAGAGGAGGAGGAGGAGAGGAGGAGAGAACAAAGAGACGCAAGGAAAACCAGGAAGGAGAGAGAGAAGCAGATGAGAAGGGAAAGGGCAGAACAGAGGGCAGAGGCAAGAGAGAGGAGAGGCAGCGGAGAATTGCGGGAGAAAGAAAAACAGAAGGAAGAGCATCAGACTCCTAGGGAATCATTCATATTTCCACTCTTTGGTGTCTTCAGCTTCCTCTCTTTCTCTTCTTTTCCCCTCTTCTCTTTACCGGAGCCTCCGCTCCTTCTCCTTCTCCTCCCCCTCTTCTGCTTACTCGTCCCTTCGTTCCCTCTCTTTGTCCTCCATCTCCTCTTCTCCCTCTGCGTTGTCCCTACTGCGCCCTTCTGCTCTCCTGCTAGCGTTTCTTCACTCGTTCTACTTCGTCAACACCAGAGTTAACTATGTTTACCACTGCACAGTTCTGCCCCTCCTCCTCCGCATCCCCTCCTTCGTCTTCGGCCTCATTTCGTCCTTGTACCTCTCTCTCCTTCTCTTCCTGGGCATCACTTGGGAGATGCTGTACCTGCTTGTGTTAGGTCTGCGTCTCCTCCTGCTCCTCGTCCACTCCACCCTCTGGGTACTTGCCCTTACTCACCTCATCTTCTTCGTATCCCTCATCCTCAAGCTCTTCATTCGCCTCCTCGTAGGATACCTCACATCTCCCGTTGTGCATCGTAACATCCAATACGGGTCTTTCTTCCGTAACTCCCTTGACGTGTATACTTCTTCTCTTCTTCCCATTTCCCGCACTACCACATCCCCCGTGCTCATCGAGGAGGTGGAGGAGGATGAGACAGAGGAGGAGGTCGAAGTGGAGGTGGAGAAGGAGGGAAGTGAACAGGGACAGGGGGAGACAGAGAGAGAAAGGAGGGAGGGAGGAGAAGAGGAGGAGAGAGGGAGCTGAGGGAGGAGAGGAGAGAAGAGAACAGGAGAGGAGAGGCCCATGCTAATGCAGCGAGGGAGGAGGAGGAAAGCGTGCGTGTGCAGGTTGAGGAGAGAAGGAGGCTTAAACCGGTGTTGTTGTTCGTGTGCGGAGGGTGCGTGGACAATCGGGTACAAGACATGGGGCGCTCTGACAGGATTGGATATTTCAATTGACTACCCCATTTACATGTCCCCCAAATACAAGCATTCACATCCACACCCCCACTTACACACAAACACAAACACCCACCCCTCTGCCTCTGCCTCCGCCTCTGCCTCTGCCTCTGCCTCTGCCCCTGCCTCCACTCTCCCCTTCCTCCACTCTCCTTCCTCCTGCTCTTGTCCCGGCTCTTGTCATTCTTCTCGTTCTTGTCCTTCCGATCCCTCTTCCTTCGTGTCTTCGATTTCTCATGCCACGGTCAACACAGAGGTTTTGAGGAAATCTTGCATACCAAAGCAAGGAGGAGGGGAGGCAGGCAGAGCAGGGGGAGGAGCAGGGGGACAGACAGAGGGAGAGACAGGGGGAAGGGAGAGGACGAGTGGGCTGAAGGGAGAGAGCAGGTGTGGTGTGTGTTTGCATCGACTACCGTAACTTCCCCAGACAACGATCGGGGGGATGCTGAATGACGTGGTGAGGTCGATTGAGTGGACCTTTTCTCACGCACACCTCTACGGAGGTGATCCTCCCTTCTCTTCCTCTCGGGCCAGAGCGCAGGAGCTCATCTCGTTCTCCTCTTCCCTCCTCGTCTTCTCTCAAGAGCAATCGCCTTGAGGGTGGGCACCAGAGAGTGGCCTTCACTCTCTGTAGACGAGGCAGCAGACAAAATGAGAACGAGGGGATTCTGCGGAGACAGAGAGAGAGAGCTCAAATTGAGAACAAACTCATACACCGGGACATCAGGAAAAACATGACCGAAATGTTTATTCAGAAAGAAAGATACAAAACGGAGGAGAAGGAAAGGGAGAGGGAGGAGAGGGAGGAAAAGGAGAGGGAAGAGAGGGAAAGGGAGAGGGAGAGGGAGAAGGAGAGGGAGAGGGGGTTTGTGAGTAACCAACACCAACACCACCACAAAATAAGCTACTCAAGCGGAAGGTCTCTTCTTCCTTCATCCTCCCCACTCTTTCCTCTTTCTCCTCTCCTTTCCTCTACCTTTGCCTCTTCTTCCTCTTCTACTTCCACTCCCACCTCCTCTTCTGCTTCCCCTCAGTCCTCGTCTCCTTCCCCTGTCTCCCTTCTTTTTCTTCTATCTCTACTGCTTCTTCCTTGTCCTCATCTTCCTCTTCCTCTGCTTCTCCTTCTCTTTCCTCCACTCATTCACATTCATCTTTCCCTTCCTCTCCTCTTCCTCTTCCTCGTCATCTTCATCTTCTCCATCTCCCTCTCCCTCCACCTCTTCATCTCCCTTCTCTTGCTCCTCCTTTCCTCCTTCCTCCGACCCCGTTTTTTACTTCAACTCGACAGATATTTATTTAGACACGCATATGGCTAAAATATTTTTGGATAAGAGAACGAGGAGATTCTCTTGCTCTTCAAATCAAGCCTTTCGTCATCCTCTTCCTCCTCTCCCTCCGTCTCTTCGCCTTCATCCTCCTTCTCTTCCTTCTCCTCAGTATCTTCCTCCTCATCCTCTTCCGCTGATTCATCTTCTCAAATTGAAGACTCTTCTCTCCATCCTCCCCCTGCCTTTTCTTCTGTGGGTGAGATTGTATTCGTTCCCCCGTCCTCTCCCTGCGCCCCTCCCTCTTCTTCCCCTTCTTCTGCCTCTTCATTCGCCCTCCTCCTCCGTCCGTGGTGGATTTGCGGTGTCTCCCCCCAAGCAGCTCCTCTTGGAGTGTTTTGTGGGTGAGGGTGGAGGGTATTTCTACAAGGGAGACGTGCTGTGGGCTGAGTGTGTAAGGGGGGTGATCGGGGTGTCTGGCCCCTACGACATCGCTAGGGCAGTTGTCACCTTCAATGAGCGAGGACTCCAACTCTCTCTCCTCTGTGCTGCCATGGATGCCTCTTCTCAATTTGACTTACCCAGGGTATCCCCAGGATATTTGTTGTTCAGATATCATTCATTTTTCCTTTCTCTGAACCAGGCTGTGTTTGGAGCTCCCGGAAGTGGATATATGAGTGAGTATAAGGAGAAGTATGGAGGGAGAAGCGTAGGATATTTCAATGATGAAGAGGAGAGGAAGCAGAAGGAGAGAGGAGGGAAGAGAGGAAAGAGAGGGTGGGGAGAGGGTGAAGGAGAAGAAAAGACTGAAAGAGAATGCAAATGGGGCGTATGCAGTCGAGAGGGGGAGAAAGAGAAGGGGGAGGACAGGCGGAGAGAGAGGGAGAGAGAGAGAGAGGAAGAGAGGAGGAGAGGGATGCATACAGGTTGATCACAAAGAGAGAAAGAGGGAGAGGAGGGAACAGCGGGAGAAGGAGGAGGGAGGTGAGAGAGAGTAAGGAACAGGGGAAGAGGAGGGAGAAAGAGACAGAAAGAAGAGAGAAGAGAGGGAAGAGGGAGCGAGGGGGAGATGGGGGCCAAACTCTGACCCAGAGTGAGAAGTTAAACAAATTGATCAATTACAACAGCAACAGCCCATCGTTCCTCCCCTCCTCTCCCCCTCTCTTTCCCCCTTCTCTCCTCTTCTCAGCAGTCTCTTTCTTCTGCTTCGTTTTCCCCCTCCCTTGCCTCCTCCCTCACCCCTCCTTTTCGCCCTCTCTTTCGCCCTCAGAACTGATTCGCCAGATAGAGGAGGGAGGGAAGGGGAGGGGAGAGGAGTGGGTGGGTCTTCTCCTGCACTTGACTCCCCGTTTCCCCTCGATTCATTCCCCCCGGATCCTTTGTCTCTGAGTCCCTCATCCCCCTCCCCCTCCCCTTCTCCCTCATCCCCTTCCCCCTCCTCCTCCCCCTCTGGCGTTATACAAGATGATGTGTCCAGTGTGGCTGAGAGCTTTATCACAGTGCCTCCCCTAAAGAACACAGAGGGGAGGACGCGATGCACAGAGAACAAGGCGGAAAGGGAAGAGAGGTAGAGACAGGGGCAGAGGGGCAGGCAGAGGGAGAAGAGAGAGAAGAGGATCCTTTTATACGAGAGACCCCTCCCTCTTTCGTCGCAGTCCTTCAATGCCCTTTCTTCTTCTTCTTCCTCCTCCTCTTCTTCCTCCTCCTCTTCTTCTTCCTCGTTCCTCCTTCCCTCGGATCTCTCCGATTCCTTGTCAAGCTCTCCGTCCTCATCTCCTTTCCTCCGCGCTTCATATTCTCTTCCTCAATTGGACTCAAGCGAAGTGCTGTGCTGTGAAGAGAAGGGTGAAGGGGAGATGGGGGGGAGACGGAGTGCAAGGAGGAGGAGGAGAGGAGGGGGAGGACGGAGGGGGGTGGAAGAGACAGAGAAGAGAGCGAGAGGAAGGGGAACGAAGAGGACTTGATTTCTCAGATGAGAAGCACCCTGGCGGAAGGGGAGAACGAAGAGGATGAGCTCACGGAGGACGACGAGGGTGACGAAGAGGAGGAGGAGGAGGAGGAGGAGGAGTACGAAGACAACGGGAGAGGGGGAGAAGGGAGGAGCAAGGGGGATGAATGCGAAGAGGACGATTTGTTCCAGGATCTCCATAGGAGCGATTCTGTCATTTCTGTTCCTTCTTCATGCCGCGCCCCTTTCTCATCGTTGTCCTCTTCTGCGTCCTTGTCTCTCTCTTCCTCCGCTTCCCATGATTCACTGGGCCCGTTCTTTTTCTTCCCCCCTGTGTTTCTCCTGCACGGAACGTCGGACAAGACTGTGAAGGTGGATAGCTCGATTACCCTGGGACGCATCCTTCATTCGTTTGGGTTCTCAGTCAAAGTAGATCTTTTCCATGGGTGCTCCCACACTGACCTCATCCTCGAGTACATCTCCCTCGGCATCGACCCCCTAGCTGCTCACCTCCAACACATCATCTTCAACAAACACCGCGCACTATCTCCCTCACCCTTTGGACTCGTCCTGTACCAACAAGAGCCAGTCAGAGGCACCCCGAAGAGAGTGGCTGCGTTCAAGTACTTGGTGAAAGAGGACGACGCCTTTGTCAGACACATCCTCACCAATGAGTTCGCGGAGCACTGCATCGTTGGTTTCCCAATCTGCTCCGTCCCCATCGTAGACATTGCGAGAAAAGTCAACCCTTTCTAGACTGTGCTACCGCTTCACTTGGATAACTGTCATTTACTTCCACTTGGCTCACTTTGTTTTATTTAATTTCACATTATACATGTTTTCGTTCTAACATTATGTTATACTTCTTCCTTTGTTTGTGTGCCATCCATGGACTACACTTCATCCGCACTATTTGTCATTTTCTTTCACATTTTCATCCGTGTTTTGCGCAAACCTTCTTGCGCACATGACTGTTTTTTTCTTTCTATTTTTTTTTATTAGCATGTTGCTAGTTATGATTTGTCCTTTTGGGACCGACTTGTTTGACAGTCATTAAATGCAATAACCATACTTACATGGCCTATTTAACAAATAAACATACCTCTCGTTTCTTTTCCCTCTGCTGTTCCTTCCATATCGTTCATGAATGCCACTCACCTTCTCTATTTGCCACATCATTCATCCGCCCATCTTTGCTAACTCTGATCTATTGAGAACAGTGAAGAGGTTACAAAATTATCAAAATGTTTAGTACAGGGAAGCGAGAGACAGTGTAACTCAAAGAAGAATATGCAAATCAATAACACTCTGTTCAAGAAATAAAAAAAGCTTGCATCACCAGACAGTTCCCCGGTGGTCACCCACCCGAGTACTAAGTCGGCCCACCGTGATTTAACTTCGCAGATCGGACGGGATGCGGTGTATTACACGAGGTATGAACGCAAGCGAACAATTTGAGAGACAACATGAATATGTACTGCATGCATCTTTTCAGTATACAATTACAGAGTAACACAGAGATTGATAAGACAATAACTCAACAGAATTGCAAATATACATAGATATATTTGTTAGGAAACCTATACAAATAGGCATACATTATTTTTTATCTTGGTCACTATGAACGCACTGGCATGTAAACGCAATAACATGCTGCGTAATATACCTCAACTGCTTCCTCTTTGTCCCATAAGACGCATCTATGTTTATTCATTGGTATATGTAAGCGAAGACAAAACAAGGGTACATAATTAATAACTTTTTAAGTTTTAATTTAAGGTACTTTGACTTTCTGAAATAACTTCGGATTTCAACATTGTTTGCTAGTTGCAAGCATATTAATAGAATGAATAGAATAGAATAGCAGGACTGTATGTTCTGCTTTTTATTTGATTAGAGTGCACAGCTAAATCAATAAGCATAGACAGATTTACAGTGTATACTTCCAGGGCACCCATGAGCAAATGAGGAGAACACTAGGGTCGATGTAATTTCATAAATGAAATGTGTCTCTAATGAACGTCGAGAGCAAAGTAAAAAGAGAATTGGTGTCTAAGATGTTACAAACAGATGCAAAAGTCGAATGATGCAAGAAAAAAAGAAAGCTTGCATCACCAGACAGTTCCCCGGTGGTCACCCACCCGAGTACTAAGTCGGCCCACCGTGATTTAACTTCGCAGATCGGACGGGATGCGGTGTATTGCACGAGGTATGAACGCAAGCGAAAGAACCCAATCTCATAATATAAATAATTAATTTCTATACACAGTATATCATGGAAATGAATATATTGTGTGTGCACACAAAGGTTTGCGAATGCTTATATATTCAATGAATACTATCAATATTTCACAAATAGAGTGCGTGCACGTTTCAACACTCCTGTGACAACAATTCAACACGTATTTATTTCTGCAATACAGAATGAATAATTATTATCCATTGGATATGGAGGAGGCAGGACTAATGCTTGATATTTGAAAGAAAATAAAGAAAGTATACAGAACAAAATTAAATATATGCATACGAATCAACCACTTGCTGCATACATTATCTCATGTATATTTCGTTTATACATGAATACATACACTAACTCTTATCATATACAGGAGGAAAACAAAAAAAAAAGTAAAAAAAAGGGTGTGACAGGCAAATATGCGTAAAAACGAGGATGCCCGTATCGCCAGACTCAAACAGCATGCTTCGAAATACTAGTCACACTATCTGTTTTTCAATATTCCATATTCTGTAGTATTCCTCCATCATCATTTCATTCCTCTTCAATGATAAACATTTTGAATAATAGTACAGATTTTTTCTGCATCGAATGTTATAACTACACCAATATTGTGGAAGAGTTATTAACCCTGATTTCATAACATGTTGTGTTCTGATCTCTCTCGCAAAATATTACACAGCATCATAGTTGTTCATTTACCTTTACATTACTAACAATATATGCAATATTAATCACTTCTTGGCTTGATTGCTACGGATGCTTCTGTTCATGGCACACTGCTTTGCGGTTGCTCATCATAGATGAAGTTCAACAAGGTGAGTTCATTTTGACGGCTACATTTACATTCTTGCATTGAATATTATTCTACCTTCTACAATATATGATAATCTACAGTTTTATTGCGTGTAGTCTTCGTGTAGTGGAGACTTGTCTGCGATGAAGACATGCAATGGAGACATTACCTTTTTTTTAGCATGACGAAAGCTTTTTTCCATTTTCATTTATTAATATTATTTGTGCACTCTTCTTAAATTGTGTATTTTTGTTTTCTTGTTACAGTCCGTTTCTTCTTCTAGCCAGAAGCAGCGCAAGGCCTACTTCACCGCTGGATCCACCGCCCGCGCAAAGTTCATGAGCTCCACCCTCTCTAAGGAGCTCCGTGGAGAGTACAACGTCCGCGCTGTGCCCATCCGCCGTGGAGACGAGGTCAAGGTTGTCCGCGGAAAGCACAACAACCTCGAGGGAAAGGTCACTCAGGTCTACCGTAAGAAGTTCGTCATCTACGTCGAGCGCGCCACCAAGGAGAAGAGCAACGGTAAGTGAATTGAACCGCGCAGCCTGTAATATTTAGTCATCAACTGCACAATTCTACTTGCTGGTTCTTTTCTGATGGTTATTGTTCTATTTTCTATTCTCTTCATTTTCGATATTTTCCAGGATCCTCCGTCCCCGTCGGAATCCGCCCCTCCAACGTCGTTATCACCAAGTTGCACCTCGACAAGGACCGCAAGGCCCTCCTCGACCGCAAGAACCGCACTGTCGCCGAGAAGGCTGCTTCTGAGGAGGTCGCTGGAGCCGAGCTCGACTAAGTTACACGTATTAATAAAAAACTTAACTTGTTGACGACGCTCTTTTATTTATTTGCCTTAGACTAGTTTTCAACATTTTCCTATAACCATACTTTCAACTAGAGCTCATTACAGTTGTCAAAACATATATATAGTGTACCTATAACTGATTGTACTGCATTGAGTTGTAGTGCAGTGACTACGGAAACAATCGGCAGATCTGAAGCTTACGTGCTCATAGCAAAATCGAGAATCATTGAAAATCAACCTCATCTCCTGGATCAACCAATATGATTTCAACATTCACGAAAACCACGGCCTAGAAAAAATGCATCCTTTCACAATGGCTTGTCCCTTTTTATTGTCTTCTTGAGCCCCTTTTCTTTCTCTGCCCTCTCCGTAGTATCTCCTACCTCAGCAATACTCATGCTCTATATTCACCGTCTTCAGCTGTGTTCCCACCCCATTGAGCTGGAATATGGGAATAGAATGAGGTTGTGAAAGGGGGCGTAGGAAGGGGAGTGAGAGCAAACAGATGGTGAGGAGAGCATATTAGGTTCATCGAGTAGGAACATATATCTGCTCTTCATCGCAGCCCTCTAGCTCTCTTTCATCGTCACTTTCATCCACAACGCTATACCCTACTTCTTCGCTACATCTGTCCCCAACCTTCATGTTTCTTCATGTATGTTTTGCTATACCTCCAACATTCCATGGAATGCCTCTCCAACGCGGAGGACCCTGTGTAAGTTGTGTGGTTTCGTTCCGTTCCCATGACAAGATATGAATGCTTGAACAGACGTAGTATATATAAGAAGACAAATATGAAGGAAGGAAACAACGCACACAAACAAGCTTTGTGCTGGTTCTGCGAGTTTTGTTTACGAACAATTGAAAATGGGCCACGTAAGAGTGATAACACAAATGCGGATGGTCACCGTTAGCAGTCATTATTAACAACCTCTAGCAGACATCATCAACAATAACCTTGCAGTCCACTTCATTATTCTTTTTTATTATTTCCTTTATTTGGGTCGTTGATATTAGTTCAAATGCCCATTAAAAAAAAGGATTATCCACAAAGAAAAAAGAAGAGACCCTGCAGGGATTCGAACCCTAAATCCCCTGCTCCGTAGGCAGGTGCCTTATCCATTGGGCCACAAGGTCTTACGGTACATTCAGATTTACAATACAATTTTGTTAGTACTTTGTTTAAACCACACTTAGCTGTGTTTGCTCATGTTGATTTATTTGAATCCGATTTACACAAGCAATTTATTCACTTCTCACCCATTGATGGTGAAACGTATACGTAATTTATCACCCTTCCGATACATCCACATCCACTAGTATTTTCACAACAATACTCTCATACAGAATGTTCATGTAATTGAATGGTACAAAGCTTCATTCCTGTCTACATTGCCTGTATTTATAAACACTCGTGTTTATGCGTCTTCATCATATCTGCACACACACATCAACTCCTTGTGTCTTCGTGCTGCTTCCGTGAATCCCCCCTCCTCTGTTAACAACACGTTCGAGAACGACAAGACACGCGGAGGAAGCAAGAGGAATCAAAGTGAAAAATCACAATGACATTCAACATCCAACGAATTCTTAGATGTGAACACATACCAACACGTTCTGTTTAACAACAGATAGAAATATATACCTGGGTTTGGGAACAAATCATGAAAAGGAGCGTGACCAATGATAAGTCTACCTATACAAGGCACACAGGGAGAGGCTTCATCCATAAAAACACCAGTAGTGCACAAAACTTGCGGTAATCCCCCCTCTGATGTCTCCACTATGGTCTCCGAACGTCCATATACAGGTCTGTTTAACAAAATAAGTTGTAGCCTATAGCCTTCTTAGGAAGAGACGTCCTCGCACACATAGTTGGTCAATGCCCCATTTTAATATCAATGCAAAAAAAAACAATGACACCAGAGTCTACATTTCTTTGTGTGGAAATGGGCCCTGCTTAGCTCCTTTTCGCGTGTATTCGTGTATATGCTTGCTATAACTGTCTAATCTAGAGTGACATTCTGTTCACATGTTTTATTTATTCTAGTCAAGAATACGGTCTTTATACAGGTGACTCATCGACGCTGTATTTTTAAACATTAAACACGAGTTTGTCTTCATACAATTTCACATACAATTCGAAAGCACACTGAGATATAAAGTCTACACAGACTACACATAAAATGTAGGGAGAACAGAATGATAAATGCCCTGAAGTAATTATTTTCAACAGGAAAATGTGCTTTTTATCTAATTTAAATAGTTAATAGGTAGTCCATCACATAATCATGAGGGAGCGAGGTAAATCAAACATACGAAAGAGTAAGAACAAAGAGCATGCAGGATGTTGTAGACTACTTGAACAGGCTCAATCTTTATTCCTCCGTCTCCTTTAGTTTGAGGTCAACTCCGCTTTTCTTGAGGGTAAAGTCGTACGCAACGACCTTCATGGCACTCTGGTAGGCGAGGTCGAAAGGAGTGTACTTGTACACCCCAGACACATCACGAACCTTTCCTTTATCTTCCTGTCGGTAAGACAAGCCTCCTTTACTTTCCACATGGTCCACGATGTATTCACTACGAGCGTACCGCTCTGTTCTTAACTTGTTGTTGTGCTGATTGATAAGGTATAGGGTGAGGGCTCCAGCACTCAGGGAGACTGCAAGGCGGACAGCAGCACGGCGACGAAACTACACACACAATATCATATAAATTGCGTACGGTTAAATACGAGAGCATTTACAACATCCCTGCGACTCACATATTTCACTTATGCAACTTATTGGAATGTCTACGAAGCATGATACTACATTCAAAAATTCTTCACTGCTCTTCACGAGAGTTGCAAAGCAGCACACGAATGAGGAAACAGCATACTAGTATTCGCACATAGTGCAAAGACATATATATGCACTTAAACAGACATGCTCAATAGACACACGCAGAAAATCATTTAAACACACGTCTAGTGATTATATTAGTACCTTACTGATGAGTTTTCCGTAGAGTTCGTTAGTATATTTCTCAGCTTGATGGTGAAGAGGAGTAGGACCAGAGTGCAGGGGAACAAAAGTTCTAGAAAACATGATAAAGAGTTGATGAACAGTTTTTCTTACTTTTTAACTCCGATGTTTCTTGCCTTGCTTTGTAAATGCTTGTGTGATTGGCATGGCTTGTGGCAACGCGAGAAAATCTGGCATTTGTTGTTCGGTAGAGCAAGGCTATTTCTTCAAAAAAAATAAAAATATTGCCGCGCAGTTTCTATTATATTATTAACATTCGTATCCGTTTCCCACTGTTCATGTACAGACTTCATGCGGACATCTAATTCTTCTTATTGCTCACGGAAAAAGATTTGTTTTTTCACGATTACTTTTTGTTTTAGCGGTGTGTTTTCTATTGTTTCTTGGAAGAGAGATGCTCACAACCAGACAACATCTCCTTGTAAACTCACCAGAGTTACATATACTGGCACAAAAATGCCTGCATTTTGAGCCATACAATATAAACTATTTTGTGCTACATTCTGTGCTGGCATTACATAACAATTCGGGTATTTATTTTTCTATATGCAACATAATAATGTGGAGGTTTATCATCTACACACTGCATATATACTTCCTGCACGTAACACTACCCACTTGAAATACAATTATGTACACATTAAGGTCTACTTGATTTGTATTTCATGAATTTAGAGTGCTCTACTATTTATGTATGGAGTACTTGAAGATCCATACGAAATGACGTAGATCTTTCTTGGTTCACATAAACTGATATCATAAATATATAGTGTATATGCATGAACAAAGAGAAAAAAAAACAAACAATAACTGCCTTCCAAAAGACTATACATGAACAATATTTATTTATGCTGCAGTTGTTCTTTCCGAAAAATGCAACCGAGCATTGACCAACTGACGAACACAGAACAAACAAAGTTAACTGAGATATAGATTCATGAAGTATGAAAAAAGGACCAGGTAATCAACAAGTTGTAAATAATTAATAAAAGAAAATAGCATTCAATATTCCTGAACCAAGAGCTTGAGAAGGAATAAGGAACTAGGCGCCATTCGCAAAACATATCGGTACCGCGTACTCACATAAGAAACATCCGCTACAAACAACTACTTAAAAAGACTATGTATTCAAATTGATGATAGATGAAACAATAACAAGGAGAACTGATACAAAAAATACAACAGGAAGTTGGCGTACGCACAGTCTCTTATTTACTCATGTGAGGAGAAGATGGTGATGAGGAGGGTAAGTCAGACGCAACATGAGAGAGAATAGACGCACAAGAGTGAGCTAGGTCATCGAAAGAAGAGTTCGAGTTCTGCATGTGGAGGATGAACCCAGAATCATTAGAGGGATGGAAGGAGGAGATTGAGGGTGGTATCACAGACGAGGGGATAGCGCTCCGGTCGACCGAGGGGAGATAGACTCTTCATGCGACGGTGAAGATGAGGGAAATGAGGAAGGCGAGGCGGAGGGAGAGTATGCAGTAGGGAACATAGAAAAGGAAGATTCAGAGGGGGAGAGGGGAGAGTAGCATTCGTGGGGGAGGAAGGAGTAGATGCGGTTGAGAGAGTAGATGAAGGCGAGGCAGAGAAGGGCGAGGGAAGAATCGAAGGGGGTTTCAGAGCTAACTCTTCACCCTCGCTTTGATGTTCTGCGGCCACCCGCTTCTCTTCCCCTTTCTCTTCTCCTACTCCCAACCCCACTACATCTACCGCTAGCCCTACCCCTGCCCCTGGACCTCCGTTCCCCGTCCTCCCTTCTCGACATCCCGAACGAATTGCTTGACCTTAGACAGGTACAAACTCCATAGTTCTTGGCTTCGATATCGTTGTGTCCCCCTCCCACTACGAACCAAGGACGGTAAGCATTCGGCGCATTCGAAACCAGAGCCTACGAACGGAGGCAGCACATAAAGGGAGGGGTAAGGTAGAGAAAACACACGACATGAAAGGAAGATGGGGGCGTATATTGTGCAATAAAACAAATCGTTCAGAAGGAGATTAGAGTGATCTCAACGCATAATG
Organism: Drosophila quasianomalipes; assembly: GCA_035043665.1. Lineage (NCBI taxonomy): Eukaryota > Metazoa > Arthropoda > Insecta > Diptera > Drosophilidae > Drosophila > Drosophila quasianomalipes. The sequence continues at coordinate 1,275 of JAWNMU010000042.1, read as the reverse complement.
TATTGCCAAGAAACGGAGAGAGAATGTGGCAAGGCGAACAGAAAAGTGGATGCATGGTGATACAAGCAGTATGAACGAAAGACAAGGGGGAGGAGAAAAAGAGAGTTAAGGGCGGATAAACATGAGTTCAAATACTCGTCATTCATTTCGCTCGATTTCATTTCGTTCCATTCCATTCGTATGTGTACAAAAAGCAAAAGAGAACAGAAATAAAAATAAAACAAAAAAATCTTGACCATATACATATATGTGGCCTCATCTATCCATATATTACATAGGCAGGTAATGTCTCTAATGCATATACAGACGAAGTATGCTTGTTTCGAAAAGAACATCAGAGTGAATAAATGCTACTACATAAAAAAAGGAATTGAAGAAGTACCTTCCCATGCTTTATAGGAATGTCCACGTCGTTCAGTCCATGTATGACGAAAAGAGGGGCGGTCACTTCTCTCACCCAGTCCACGTTGGGAAACACGTCGAACCATTTCCTGTACCTATAGAAATGGAAAAACTGCTCCGAAGATGTGCAAATGTTCAATCTGAGAGTGAGAAATATTAAATTTTGAGTATATGTTGCTTTTTAGCCACTGATTTAATTGTATGTATGTTGGGATTAAATACAGAATATTGTAGTCGGGCATTCTCGTCGAATGCACATATTGTTTTTTTTTTTTTTGCATTTGGGAATGTGTTTTGCAGGGTGTAAAAAATGTTCGAACATGGAATTATTAATTGAAATTCATAAACTAATTTATGATTTACTTAAGTCATGCAAAGTGATGCGGGCAAATATTAAAATACGCGAAAAATAAAGGAGTCAGGTTGCAACTAAAATGCGGTAGTTTGTTGAACAGGATTTGCCACAAAAACAATAACTCCAACCCCTTGACAAATTTTGTTGTTGCTATCTTTTTGTCATTCATGTTTGCATGCAATATAGTAATTGGGAACACTATGGTTGGATGGGGAGGGGGTGCTGTTCTTTTGGTGTACGCAGCTAATTTAATAACTTACGCACTATAATCATAGAATTGTTTTCTTATACATTGTTGAATTAGTATTGAGAATTTATATTGAGAATTTGTGGCAATTTCGGTTTGGAGCACACAATACCAATATACTTTCGCTCAGCTGCTACAGTAACAAAGTATGAAAACGTAGTGTCGAGATGCTGCTGATACTGTCGAAGGGGTGTTTGACAGGGAAACCATTATAAATGAAAGTTTTAAGTTTCAGAAAGCGGCAGCAGCAGCAGCAGCAGCAGCAGCAGTA
>JAWNMU010000041.1:0-116605 GCA_035043665.1 Drosophila quasianomalipes | reverse complement strand
GCGCTCATGAGGAATAGGGCTAAGGATACACGCTTTCTGGGGGCTGTCTCCCAGATTGATCACGTGTTTAGGTGTGCTGCTGTGAGAGTGAATGCGGTGGAAGTAGGAGTGGATAAGACCCTTCTCATGAGCGACCATTACCCTGTAGTGTCCTGGATTCCAGTGTACCCCCAGTGGAGAGAGAAGGAAGTAGTGCCGGGGTTGGGGAATGTGCGGGGGTTGTTTGGGAGTCCATTGGAGTACAGGAACTATTTGACCAAAGCGATCAAGGTTTCCCAGTTTAGGACGGTAGAGGCGAGTGATCCAGTCCGAATGCAGGTAGAGGAGTTCAACGGAGAAGTCAAGTCATGGTTTCGAGGTTTGCGGAAGACAGGTTACGAGGAGACGTGGGATGAGAAGGAGAAGCGGAGATTGGTTCAGAATAGGAAGATTGCTGACATGGTAGCTCGAGAGACTAGCGTGATGAAGGAGTCTTGGGCGATGAAGGGAGGTGATTGGATATCGAGCCTCAGGGAAGAGCTACCGTTCGTTCAGCTAGCTCTGACTGACCTCGTCATCCAGATCGGTAGTATGACTCCGGACTTTCTTTCATCAGAAGCCTGGAAGGTGTACACGAAGAGACTCCGGTTGTGGAGGAAGAGAAATGCCCACGTTGATAAGCTCAACCGCCTCCGACGATGCTATTTCCTGACTCGTAAGAAGTTCTTGACGATCCCGTTCTTTGCGCGCGATCTTCGTCGTTTGATGGAGACTCGTCGCAATCTAATCTGGACGGTGAGGCTTCTGAGGAAGAAGGAGGAGCTGGGGGTGGATTGGGAAGTCATGCTAGTCAAGAAGGTGAGAGAAATGGGGAAGGAGATCAGGAAGAGGGAGAAGGAGGAAGTAAGCTTTAAGTTCAAAGCTATGGTTATGTCGGAGATTGACGCCGGTAAAGATGAGGTCTGGGGGCTGTGGAAGCGTTTGAGGAAAAGGAGCCCCACCCAGAATGTCCTCTCGGAGGTCCTGGGCGACAACAACCAAGTCTTGACGGAGCAAGTTCAGGTTTCAGAGGCGACTGCAGATTTCTTTGGAGAGTTAGTGGGAACAGAGTGGCACGGAGATGTGGAGAGAGGAGAGTACACGATGGAGACTGAGAGAGTGTGGGATAAGGATTGGACGATGGACGAAGTGAATGCGGCGTTGAAGGAGGTGAAGGGGTTGAAAGCTCCAGGAATAGATGGAATGGTGCCAGAGATCATCAAAGCGGCAGCGGTGCTGAAGGGAGAAGTGAGGATGAAGTCTGCCCTCTTGCAGATTTCAAATGCTTTGCTTCGAGCGGAGGTTCCTTCCGATCTCCCAACTGACTTTGCGCATGGAAAGATCATCACCTTGTACAAATCGGGCGATGTGCGCGACTTGAACAATTATCGAGGAATCACCCTTCTCAATACTATCTACAAATTCCTCATGATTCTGGTCAAGAACCGTATAGTCGCTGAATGTGCGGGACTGATCAACTTTTTCCAAGCAGGGTTTATGACGAGAAGGAATGCTCTCCAACAAGTAGTCACGCTTTGTTGTGCAGCACGTGAGATGAGGGCGGAGAAGGTGAAGAGGGAAGGGAGGGAGATGGTGCCTGGTCCTTTCATCGTCTTCGTGGACTTTCGAAAGGCATACGATGCAGTTCCCTGGGGTCTTCTCTTTCGTGAACTAGCCGATCATTTGGGAAAGGGCAGGCTGATGCATTTCCTCGATTTGTGTTATCATGCCAGTACCTTTGAAGTGGCTGGTTCGCAGAGAAGACAACTGAAGAGGGGGTGAGGCAGGGTTGTCCCTTGTCTCCCTTCCTTTTCAACATGTTCATCAATTCCTTGTTCACTGAGCTGGAAGAGGTGCTACAGGGGGTCCAGGTGTGGCCACGTCTGAAGATGTGCTGTTTAGGCTTTGCTGATGACATTGCATGCGTGTGCTGGGATAAGGAGGAGGCGGAGAAGTGTTGGGTGACGGTGAAGAGATGGGCGGCGAGGAACGGAATGGTGGTGAGTGCGAAGAAATCTGCAGTGATGAGGGTGACGAGGGAGTTTGAGGAGTGGAAGGAAGATAACCAGAGGTTCTACACGTGGGACGGTGACGCTGTCCCTCGGGTGGACCATTATGTCTATCTCGGAGTTGACGTGGATTCAGCGTTGACGGGGAAGAGAGCCATTTCGTCGAGATTGGAGAAAATGAAAAAAGTGATTGCGATCAACAAGAGAGTTTTATTAAATGAGACTATTCCTTTGTATGCTCGTGTTCAGTTTTTTCGCGGTGCAGTGTGTCCGGTGGTGGAGTATGGACTGGGGGTGTTCCCTTTGTCTGCGCGCTCCAGGGATGCAGTGGACCGTATCTACGGAAAGATCTTGAAGGAAATGACGGGGCTCAAGTCTAGCGCAGTGAGTAGGTTGGCACTCTTCAGTGCCTTCCGTCATATGCCAGCGGAGATTCGGGCCTACTTCCTGTCTGTGTGTATGCGGGTACCGGTGTGGAACAGGTGGCTGAAGGAAGAGGGGGAGTGGTGGCAAACACAGATCCGAACTAGATATTTGCATTTGAAGAAGAAGTACGTGACGAGGGAGGATATTCCGGAATTGGTCCAGGGCGGATGGTTCTGGGCTATGATTCGAAGAATTCCGGGAGAGTTGATGAAGGAGAAGAAGGCGCGAGTGAAGGAGCAGTGTTTTTTCTTTCTCAAATTGTTGATCGCGAAGGAAAAGTCCAAGTTCACGTCTTTGGCCAAGTGGTGTTCACTGGGAGTTCCCTCTGGATACCAGTGGCTGAAGAAGTATGAATCTATGTTTCCTGGAGACTGTAAGATATTCCCGAATTTGTTGTGGATCAGTACTGGGTGCAGGGGTGTTCTGAGGAGAATCAAGATAGTGACATTCTCATCCATCGATGCCAGCAAGTGCATCTACTGCGAGTCGGAGATGATTCCTGACGAGTGGAACCACGTGGTGTGCGAGTGTCTGCTATCCCCCTTTCAGAATATCCCCATCGCATCTCGGAGATCCCTCACCTCGGGACGTCTCACAGTGCTCATGGAGGTTGAGACTCTTAAGCTGGCTCGTGCGGCTAACGTCCATCTCCAACGTGTATGGACAATTTGTAAACAAAAACGTGTGAGGAGGGCTACCGGGTTGGTGATTGGCGAGAGTGGAGACAACGACGGTGGAGATGGCGGTGGTGGCTTCGGCAATGGTGTCTTCGGCGAGGTTGCCTCGGGTGGTGCTTCGAGACCTGGGATAGATCAGGTTAGTTCTGAGGAGGCATTGGGGGTTTCCTCCCTGAATGTATTTGCCCAGGAGAGGAACTCATTATCTTTTCTTCCAGCCCCTGATGCTCCTCGATTGGCGCAGGGGGAGGAGTCAGTCTGCGAGACCTCATCCATGTTGCATGGTTGTCCCATAGTAGAAGAGGTGGGGGATGACTGTATCGCAGAGGCGCCTCTCTCTGTGCCTTCTATCCAATTGGCTGATGAGCTTCCTCTTATGGAACTGGATGGTGTAGGAGTGGAGAGTGAGGTGGTGGTGAGAGAAGGTTTTGCTGAGGGAGCTGAGCGTTCGACGGATAGAGTGCGGTACCGCATTCCAAGGAAAAAACGGTCGAGTAGAGAAGTAGAGAGGGAGGAAGAGAGAGAAGTGAAGCGGAGACGTGACTCATAGAGCTTTGTTTTGTTTGTTTGTTTCATTTGATATGTTTTGTTCGTTCGTTTGCACCTTTGATTTGTTCTATGAGAGTTTTTTTATTTTTTGCGTGAATGTTTTGCTTGCCTGTGTACCTGCGTGCCTCTCATAGTTGCATCCTTTTCTTCTAGCCTACTTTTGTTGTATATGCTTAATTTGTGTATGTTTGTTTGCTTTGGAGGTTTTCCTCCCTATCTTTCCAACCAAAGGATGGGTTCGTCTATGCATTTGTAATGCCCACCTGCGTATCTTTAATTCTCCTTCACGACTGCTCTTTATATTTTTGGGAAACTTTACTCTAACGTTCATATGTGTCCCCATGTTCTATGTTTTGGATATGCACGTATGTTATGTTATGTGTGTGTTTGTTTGTTTGTTTGTTTGTTTGTTTCATTGTTTGTTTGCTTGTTTGTTTGTTTGCATGTTTGTTTGTTTGATTGATTGTTCGTTCGTTTGCTTGCTCGCTTGTGTGTTCGCTTGTTTGATTGCTTGCTGGTTACGTTGAGCCTCATCTTTCCCAACTTATATTTGATGTTTATCGTGTTTGGTTTGTTTTTGATTCGCACATGTATGTATTATGTGTGCTGCTATCAACGTCCGTTTGGTAGATAATTCTTTGGTTTGGTTAGTTTAATTACCCCCGTCAAGGCGGTTCATACTTTTCTATCCTTTGGAAGAGTACTGCATAGTGACGTTGTTAGGGGCTTTTATTTTCAATAAATTGCCAGTTAAAAAAAAAAAAAAGATAGATCAGGTTAGTTCTGAGGAGGCATTGGGGGTTTCCTCCCTGAATGTATTTGCCCAGGAGAGGAACTCATTATCTTTTCTTCCAGCCCCTGATGCTCCTCGATTGGCGCAGGGAGAGGAGTCAGTCTGCGAGACCTCATCCATGTTGCATGGTTGTCCCATAGTAGAAGAGGTGGGGGATGACTGTATCGCAGAGGCGCTTCTCTCTGTGCCTTCTATCCAATTGGCTGATGAGCATCCTCTTATGGAACTGGATGGCGTGGGAGGGGAGAGCGAGGTGGTGGTGAGAGGGTTATGCTGAGGAGCTGAGCGTTCGACGGATAGCGTGCGATACCGCATTCCAAGGAAAAAACGGTCGAGTAGAGAAGTAGAGAGGGAGGAAGAGAGAGAAGTGAAGCGGAGACGTGACTCATAGAGCTTTGTTTTGTTTGTTTGTTTCATTTGATATGTTTTGTTTGTTCGTGTGCACCTTTGATTTGTCCTATGAGAGTTTTTTATTTTTTTTGCGTGAATGTTTTGCTTGCCTGTGTACCTGCGTGCCTCTCATAGTTGCATCCTTTTCTTCTAGCCTTCTTTTGTTGTATATGCTTAATTTGTGTATGTTTGTTTGCTTTGGAGGTTTTCCTCCCTATCTTTCCAACCAAAGGATGGGTTCGTCTATGCATTTGTAATGCCCACCTGCGTATCTTTAATTCTCCTTCACGACTGCTCTTTATATTTTTGGGAAACTTTACTCTAACGTTCATATGTGTCCCCATGTTCTATGTTTTGGATATGCACGTATGTTATGTTATGTGTGTGTTTGTTTGCTTGTTTGCTTGTTTGTTTGTCTGCTTGTTTGTTTGTTTGCTTGTTTGATTGTTCGTTCGTTTGCTTGCTCGCTTGTGTGTTCGCTTGTTTGATTGCTTGCTGGTTACGTTGATCCTCATCTTTCCCAACTTATATTTGATGTTTATCGTGTTTGGTTTGTTATTGATTCGCACACGTATGTATTATGTGTGCAGCTATCAAAGTCCGTTTGGTAGAGAATTCTTTGGTTTGGTTAGTTTTAATTACCCCCGTCAAGGCGGTTCATACTTTTCTATCCTTTGGAAGAGTGCTGCATAGTGACGTTGTTAGGGGCTTTTTATTTTTCAATAAATTGCAAGTTAGAAAAAAAATAAACGAGTCAGTTATTAAAAAGAAAAAAGAACCAAACAGAAAACCAGAAAAGAAGAACAGAGACAAAAAGACAATGCTGTCTATGAAATTGGAGCATGTTTATTTCATTTCAATTGTATGCACACGTAAGTATGCACATGTAAATCATTTGTACAAAAATAAATAAGTAAATAAATAGAAATCTGTTCTTTCAACATTAATATAAAAAGTCAACGCTTATGATGTGTACATTATTTACAGCAGTAAGGGAAATGTGAGATCAGCGGCAAAATGACGCAACTTTTAGTTGCCACGGTAAGCAAACAAAAAAGATTAAACTATTATACGATAAATGAATGAGAAAAATGTAATAATATACACGGAAATGCAACACGGCGCAAACAAAAAAAGATAGGCTGGACAATATAAGTGATGTTTAGAAAAGGGAAAAAGGAAGAAAACACATACTAATAAATAAATTAAAAGAAATAACAGTAATAAAAAAAGAAGGTAAACTATTGTAACTTTTGCAGCCAAGGATGCCTGACGACATCTTCCATATGGATGCGTTTAGAGTAGTGGGCAAGCATTTTCTCAAGGAGATCAAGAGCTTCCTCATCAATGTGGATGCGGGAGTACTGCTGCTTGTACACCTGGTAAAGGAACCTGGGTCCCTTGGAAGCTAGCGCGACATAGTGTGTGTTGGTCTGCGTGGGGAATCCAGTGTAGGGGGGAATCTTGGTAAGGATAGTGAAGAGGACAATCCCAAGGGAGTAGACATCTGCGAGTCGTCCGTCATATCCGAACTTCTCGGCTAAGTGGTCAGCGCACAGTTTGGATGCGACAATGTCTCCTGCCTTCTCCATCTCGGCGCTGAATCGGTCAACTGTGAGTGCAGAGGAAGAGTTTGTGGAGATGGAAGAGGGATGGAGGGGGTCGGCAGCGTACGCTTGCGTCGTGTCGTAGAAAGGTCCGTTCTTCCTTTGGAACTCGGTTTGTTTTTGGAAGAAACATTGGACACACTTGGAGGGGTAAGGATTCTTGATGTTTTTCATCTTCTCGTCGAACGCGAGTCGTTGGAGATGGAGATTTATTACCTCTGGGGCAACGTAATCGGGGGTCCCAAACAACCCGAAGATATTCGAACACGAGGGAGGACCAAGGTCGTCGATGTAATCTCCTGGCTTGAAAGAAATCACAGCGTCGCTCCACTTGAATCCGTCGAAGTACTTGTCGGAGGAGGAGGGGTACACAGCCATCGCAGCCTCTTGAGAGAGACAGGGAATGATGACGTTCGGGTACCTTCTCTTGCTGACTCCCTTCTTGAACGTCCTCGCCATTCCAAAGTCCGTAAGACAAGCTCTGCGGTAGTCGTGAGAAAGAAGGATGTTGGCCGGTTTGATGTCGAGATGACAGACACCGACGATGTGGTGCATATAATACAAAGCGAGGGAGATTTGCACGAAGATATCCTTTGCCATTCCTACAGGGGTGGGGGTGATGGAGTTGGATGATCTACCCGCTGATATGAGGAAAAAGAGATCTCTGCACTCCATGAACTCGGACACGATGAAATGCGACGAAAGAGTGGACTGTGCGGTGTAGAGGTGGAGGATGTTGGGGTGATTGCGGAGCATGTGAAGGAAGACACCCTCTCCTGAAGGATCGTCTCCACACACATCTAGTCCCCTGTCCTTCCCTGAGTCCGCCGCGACAATGATTGGTACTCCGTCCTGATTAACCTGTCTCCCCAATGCCATGGGCTTAGAAGGCCCGGGAGAAATTGAAGAAGAGGAGGACGAAGATACAGACGAGGAAGAAGAGGGGGAGGAGGATGAAGAGGAGGGTGAAGAAGAGCTAGACGAAGACAAGCCCTGTCCAATTCCGCAGACCTTGGTTGCGACGTTGGTGACTCTCTTGCTCTTCTTGATGACAACGTATCTTCCCAGGTGAGTCTCTCCGATGCACAGGATGTGTTTTCTCCTCATTCTGACGTACCTGCACCTCACAGGAGATGACAGCATAATCGCCTTTCTTCCCCCTCCCATCTCTTCGATAGTCCCTAGCACTCGGAATATACCTCCCTTCGACACCGACATTGCTGAACGAAGACCGTTCTCACTCTCCTCATCCTTCTTCTTCTCCCCACCTCCCTTGACATTCCTCCGCCTACTTCTCCTGTTCCCATCATGGAGGTGTTTTCCCCTGCTTCAGTCTTTGCGTGTTCTTCTGACTCGAAGTAGGCCTCTATCTGACATCCGTCGGTGAGGATGCTTCCCATCACAGGGTGGGGCCATACGCAAATCGACGCGATCTCACATACACAACCTAAGTCGATTAGGAGGGCAGCGTCGTCGTCAGAGATAGGAGAAGAGGTCGACCAGGGAGAGGGGTCGAGTCCTCTCCGTCCACGTGCAACTCCCCGCTTAGGTCTACGCCAGAGGAGAGAGGAGAGGGGAGCGATGAGGAGGGAGTGGAGGCAGAGGAGGAAGAGGAGGGGAAAAGGGAGAGGAAGGAGCGGAAGTGTGGGAGGTCATGGACTGGTCGAAGGGGTGGAGCACCTTCTTAGCAATGGAAGTACTGACACAAATCACTCCTTCTTTCAGCAGAGAGGATGATAACTCGGTTACGGTCGAGAGAAGGTGGGAGAGAGAGGCTCTGTCGGATCCAAGAGAAGAGAAGGGAGAGAAGGAAGAAAATGGCAGCGAATGGGGGCTTGTAAAGCCAGATGGACTAGAGGAAGGGGAAGGGGAACGAGACGAGGAGGGTGATGGAGAGGGGAGGAAGAGGATGATTGATGGGAAGAAACGATAACTCTGTGGGGACGTTGGGGATCAAGGGATAGGGAGGGAGAAGAGGAAGAAGACGAGGAAGAGGACGAAGAAGATGAAGAGGGGGCGAATACAAACGAAGAAGCAGAAGAGGAGTGCATTTGCTGGTCGTGGGTATGGCAAGAGGTAGGAGAAAGAGTAGGAGAGGGAGTCGAGGAAGAAAGGGGGAGGGGAGGGGAGACGAGTAGAAGTCCAAGTGGTCATCGATATCATCAATGTCCCTCTCCCTCCTCCTCTTCTCCTCCTCCTCCTCCTCTCTCTCCTCCACTCCCATGCTGCTTTCCTTCTCCCTCTCCTCCTCCCCATCCCACTTCTTTTCATCCGTACACCCCTCGCCTTCTCTTACTCTTCCCTTCCACCCTCTCCCATCTTCCCACCTCTTCTCTGCCATGTCCCTCTCCCTCTCTCTTTCTCTCTCTCCATCACTTCCGCAGTCCAACATCATGGCCTCTCCTCCAATATGATCATCTACATCATCAATATCCCTCTCTTCCCTCAACACACGCTTACCCCATACCCCTTTCTCTCCCTCTTCTCCCTCTTTCTCTTCTGCATCTCCACGCCTTCCCACTCTCTCGGAGTCATCGTCTCTCTCCCACTCGTCTAGCTCAACTTCTTCTTCTCCTTCGTCTCCCTCTCCTCCCTCCTCTTCCACTTCCTCTCCCTCATCTATTCCCCCCCCAAAAGACCCCCAAACCTTCTCTCCTCCTCTCCCCCTGCCGAAGTCTCTTCCCCACCCATCTGCATTGACTCCTATTCCAGCGCCAACGCCCATTCCAATTCCCTCCTCCTCTCGCCTTTCATCTTCCTCCATATCCCACTGTGCATCTTCTACAGCGAATCCTCCTTTCCCCACCCTCCCTTTTCTCATATCCCCGGCCCGAACCCCCGCCCTTCCCCTTCCCCTGTGGTCCCCTTCGTTCCCCCTCCTCCCCATCGTCCGCCAGTACTTTCTGAGTGTCTTTGAGCTAACGGACAGCACCTGTGAGAGAGAGGAGAAAGAGAGGACGTGGGTTGAGCAAATACGTTCGATGGAGTGGATCTTGGATGCCAACAGCACTTCTCCTAAGTTGGTGGTGAACATGACCCTGTACACATCGTAATCACTCAGGAATTCTTCATCTGATTTCAGAAGCACAACCGCAGAGTTAGAGGGAGCGAAAGGGGAGTCCCTCCTCCCCGCAGTACAAGCTCGGCAGAGGACGAGGGGGGGAGGTGGGGGGGACACTGGAGAAGGAGGAGGGGAAAGCAGAGGGGAACGAGGAGTAGCCGAGGGAAGAGGACTGGTTGCTCCGGGGAATGGAAATGATTGAGGATGAGGTGGAGGGAGCTCTCGTGGCATCGGGGGAACGAATGTTCTTTGATGGAGAAGAACAAGGGGTGATAGAAGAATAAGGGGGGAGGAGGATGAGGAGGGAGAGGAGGAGGACGAGGAAGAAGAGTGATGGGTGGGAGAGGCGGAGGGTGAGAAGTGGGTAAGCGGAGAAACAGCTGATAACGCGTATGAAGAAGTGCTGTTGCTAGTGGCGTAAGAGTGACCCTTATTCATTTCCCCCTCTTCCCCTTGTCCTCTCTCTCTCCCTACATACCCTCCTCCATATCCTTTTTGTGAGACCCCCTCTCTCTGATCATAGCCAAGCCCTACATTAGAAGCAGAGAAAGAATGCTTAATAGAGTGCCTCGCTCCTCCTTCCTCCCCCTTCCCTCCCTCTCCTCCTCTTCCTTTTTCTCCTCCTTCGTGACTGAGATCCATACAACTGTTGCTGTAATGGCCGAGGGAAGAGTGGGGGAAAGAAAAGAGGAAGAAGATGAGGAGGATGAAGAAGAGGAAGAAGAGGAAGAAGAGGAAGAAGAGGAAGAGGAAGAAGAGGAGGAAGAGGAGGAAGACAGGGTAGAGGATGAGAAGGGGGAAAAGAAGAATGGGCTGGGGGAAGAGAGGGGATGAGAGGATTGCAAAGAGTGAGAGAGGTGAGAGGACTTTGGTTGGAATGGGTTCTCGGGGATCATGTGATTTAATCTCGGATACTCTCCCTCCTTCTTCTGTCTATCCCTCTTCTTCTCATGCTCTTTCTTCCTCTGCTCCTCCCTCCTCCTCTTCTCCTCCTCCTTTTTCTGTAACGTCGCTAACGGAGTTTTGTGCTTGTGTACGGTGTGGTGGTGTTTCGCAGAAGATGTTTTAACTACCATCACATCTTCATACGCTGAAGAAAGATAGGAGGCGGAAGAGGAAGACGAAGGGGAGGTGAGGGAGGAGGGAGGCGAGGGAGGACAAGAGGCAGTGGAAGACAAGGCAAAGGGTAAAGAAGAGCGAGAAGAGTGAGAGGAAACAGGGGATGACTCTGGTCCTGGCTTCAAATCCTCTAGTTCTACCGTATCTCTGTCTTTATTTCCTTCGCTTCCTCTTCCCTCTCTCCTTCCCTCCCCTTTCCTGTCCTTTTCCTGAGACCCAACGACGGGCATATGTTCATCTGACTTCGTTTTTAATAGTTCAGGTACTTCCCCTTCCCCTTTTCTTTCCCCCTCTTTCTCCCTCGCCCCCTCCTCTACTGTCATATTTTTGCCTTCCACTCCGACCTCCGTTCCTCTGTTTCTCTCTCTTCCGATCCCACTCACAGACACAGGGTGAGATGAAGTGAGAGAGTAAGACTGGGAGTGGGAGAGAGAGTGAGAGGGGCTGAAGAAGGTTGAAGGGGAAAGAGAGGTAGATGGAGATGAAGGAAAGGGGGAAGAAGGGGATGAAGAATGTGGATGGGAGAGGGGAGAGGGAGAGGCAGGGGAAGAACGTGTGGAGTCCGAAAGAGAAGAGAGGGAAGGATGAAATGCAGAGGAGGAAGGGGAAGAGGAAGAGGAAGAGGAAGAGGATGAGGAAGAGGAAGGGGAAAGGGAAGAAGAAGGAGAGGAGGAATGGGAAGGAGATGAAGCAGGGGGCAACGAGCCGATGGGAGCAAGAGTGAAGTGGGAGGAAGAGAAGGAAGAAGCGGATGAAGAAGGGGCAGGAGAGGAAACGGAGAAAGGAGAGGCAGAGAAGGGTGAGGAAGCGAAGGGCGATGAATTGGGAGGGGTGGGAGAGGATGAAGCGAGAGCAGTGGGGAGAGAAGAGGGGAAAGGAGAAAATGATAAACTCACGTCCTTTTGTGCTTTCTGCCTCTTTCTAAGCTTTTCGATAGCCATTGGTCCATCCTCCTCTTCCTCTTCCTCTTCCTCCTCCTCCTCTTCTTCTCCTGAATCACTCGAATACTCTGAATCAGAATCTTCGAAGTCCGAAAAATCTTCTTTGAATCCCTGAACATCTTTCACCATGACGGAAGGGGGAAGAGGGATGTTGGCTCCAGAAGAGAGTGCGGTTGCGGAAGGTCCCACCATCACTGCCCCCTCCTCAGCCCTCCGCTCCTCTTCTTTCTGCCTCTGCCTTTTCTCCGCTATCTCCCGTAATACATTTCTCTTCTTCTCCCTCCTCTCGCTTTCCCTCCCTCCCCTCTCTCCTACCCGCACTCCCTCTTCCTCGTCGCTCTCATTTCCCATGCCGATCCCTCCACTGCTGCCCCATTCCTCCTCTTCTTCCTCGTCCTCCTCTTCTTCGTCTTCATCTTCCAATTCACCCCCCTTTTCCCTCTCCCTCCATCCCCAGCAGTCCCTCTCCCTCCCTCTGCCAACGCAAGTAAGTCGTCCCAATGGATTTTCTTATGCGCATTCTCTTTCTCCCTCGCCTCGTCCTTCTCCGTGCACTCCCATCTCCCACCCCTCCCCGTCTCCTTATCGATAAACATATTGTCGTCCTCCCACTCGTTCGTGATATCGGCTGACTTAATACCATCTTCTGCATTGCTGTCGCTTTCTCTCGCTCCTTCGTAGATGGGAATGAGCCCTTTCGTGGAGGCGTAGGAAGGAGGGATGGGGGAGGGGTATGATGGGTACACAGGGGAGGATGAGGCAGATGAAGAAGGTGAGGAAAACCAAGCCAAAGGGGAGAGGGCGGAGGAGGAGGGGGCGAGTGCGGGAGTGAAGGAGAGTGGTAAGCAAGAGTAGGAGTCGAGTGGGTATCCTGGGGAGCGGAAGGAAGCAAGAGCGAGGAATGAGGAGAAGGACTAGAGAGGAGGGAGTTGGAGAGAAGAGAAACAGAGGAGGAAGAGAAAGGGGCGATGTGGGAGTGGGGCATCGAGTCTGGGTGGGAGTGGAGGGAGGGGGAGTCGTAGGCGTTGTCTGAGGCAGAGAGAAAGGGGGAGTTGGCGTAATTATGGTGAGAGAGACTGTCTAGCAAACCCTGAGGAGGAGAGCGAGAGGAGAGAAAGGGGGATGGAGAGAGGGCGGAAGGGACTACGTAGGAAGGAGAAGAAGAGGATGAGGATGAAGAGGTAGAGGATGAAGAGGTAGAGGATGAAGAGGAAGACGAAGAGGAGGAAGAGGAAGACGAGGAAGAGGAAGAGGCAGAGGAGGAGGGAGAAGCAGAGTGAGCTCCGATATCGAAGATTTCAGAAGAGTTGTGGGCGGAGTGATTCTTTTCGGACACGGGAGGGAAGTGGGGACCAAGGATGCTACCCTCTCTCGGTCTCACCTTCTCATCTCTCTTCTCCTTCTCCCTTTCCCTCTCCCTTCTTTCTCTTGCATGCGCTCATGATCCTCTTCGTCCCCCCTTCCTCCGTCTCATCTGCTACCGTCACAGTCGACGACTTCCGAGATAAAGTCCTAAAAATAGCCGAGGAGGGAGAAGACACGTGCAAAGGGGAAGCAGACGTAGCAGCAGAAGCTAAAGCAGAGGAAGGGGGAAGGAGGACCCTGGCGAGGAACCCATCGAAGAAATAGATGCCGAGGAAAGAAAGGAAGAGGAAGAACAGGGTGAGGGTGAGGGCGAGGAAGGGAAAGAGGAAGAGGGTGAGGAAGGTAGAAATGAGGGGGAGGAGGAAGGGAAGGAGGAAGAAGAGGATGAAGGAGTGGAGGATGAAGTGGAGGGGGTGGAAGAGGATGCAGAAGAGGCGGAGTAAGAGGCAGAAGAGACGGAGGAGGAGGAGGAGTGGGTGTTGGGGTCTAGATAAGAGATTAGGCCTTCTGTCGTTGGCTTCATTTCGATCCTCTCTACTCCGCTTGACATTGATATCCCTCTCCCCATCCCGGCCAGTCCCCTGCTCATCCCTCGCATTCCCCCGTCCACCCCCCCATTCACTCCCCCTATTCCCCCGCTCATTCCCCCATTCATCAATCTCATTCCCCCATTCATCCTCCTCTCATCATTTTGCTCCCCATTGCTCCCCCAGCCTCTTCCCTCCTTCTCCACCTCCATATCGTTTCCATTCCGATCCCCCCTCTCTCTCTCTCTGTCTCCCCTTTCTGCCCCCCTCACCCCCTCTCTCCCTACTTGAGCAATATCTTTCACCCTGAACGCCTCTCTCTCGATGAGTCTACGTCCCTCTTCTTCATCCCTCCACTCCTGGATCTCCCTCACCCGCTCCTTCTCCCTCTCCCTCTGCACCGTTTCATCCTCTGCCATCCTCAGTCCTTGCACTCTGGAGTGCCTTGCCCCCTCCGCTACAATGATGCTCATCAAGGCAAACTGTGAGTCCCTTGCAACAACCCTTGGTCCTCTGTTCGATAATACCTCTAGGCATCGGATGATCTCCGCAACCCTCATTCTCCTCACTGACTCTATGTCCTCCCTCTCCATCAATTCTCTTTCTGTTTCTATCCACTGCACGGTTCCACGGCTGAGAGAGGGAAGCGCGCACGCGAGGGTCAACGGAAGACCCAGAGGAATGGGCTGGGGGGAAATGGTGGATGCAGAGGACGACACCGAAGAGGAAGAGGAGGGGACAGAAGGGGAGGAGGAAGGCAGAAAGGAAGAGCGGGAATGCAGGGGATGAATGCGGGGAGTGGAAGGAGTGGACGAAGAGGGGGCTATAGGAGTAGAGGAATAGGGGGAGTGGGGGTGGGAGTAGCACCGAAAGGAGAGGACGATGTGGATAAAGATTTGTTAGCGTGCAGAAAGTTTTTCGAATCATAAGGAAAGGGGGAATGGGAATGGGATAGAGAGGAATCGAACAATGGGGAAGGATGCGTGGAGGTAGGCGCAGAGGCAGAGGAAGGATAGGCGGAAGAAGGAGAGGAAGATGCTGGAATATCATACTCGTACGTCCCGTACCTTCTCTCCTCCTCCTCCTCCTCTTCTCCCTCTCCTCCCTCTCCTCCCTCTCCCACTCCTCCCCTGCGAAGCGGAGCGGGGTCTCAAGTTCATAGCGAAAGATTGAGAATGAGAGTGAGAAGAAGTAACTGAATTAGAGTGGCTATGTGAGTGGGAGTGGGAGTGGGCAGAAGATAGTGAGGGTGAGTGCGGGGAAGAGAGGGCATGTGATCTCGAGGAAGAGGAGGGTGTGGGGTACTGCTGGATGCCTCGTTGTTTGATCTGTAGCTGAGTGATAGCTATGTTGTCTTTAATGAAGTCGAAGCCCTTCACTTCTGACATACAAGAATAGCACTCCATCAGTTGCGCAACGGAGGGCAGAAGCATTCCGTCCAAGAACACTGGTTCGTGGGAAGAAAAGAATGGAATCGAAGACAAAGAAGAGGACGATGCCGATGAGGGAACCAACTTCTTGGAATCTGAGATAGAGGAGGAGGAATGCGCAGCAGATGAGGCTGAGGGAGGGAGAGTAAGGGGGACGAGGGGAATTGTCAGACCGTCGATGCGGGTATTTGTGATAAATACAACGTCAGAGGAAGGAAGAGACGAAGAAGATGAAGAGGAAGAAGAGGAGGAGGACGATGAGGGGGAGAAGAGAAAGAGGAAGAGGGAGAGGAATAGGAAGAGGAAGAGGAGGAGGAAGAGGAAGAGGAAGAGGAAAAGGAAGAGGAAGAGGAAGAGGAAGAAGAGGAAGAGGGGGCAGAGGAAGAAGAGGATGCAGAGAAAGAAGACGATGAGGAAGATGAGAAGGTGGAGGACATATTAGGTGGAGGAGGACCCATGGGAGATAGATGGGGAGAAGAGGAGGCAGAAGGGCAAGGGGCAGAAGAGAGGAAAGGGGAAGAAGCAGCAGAAGGGGCAAATGAAGGAGAAAAGGTAGAAGAGGACGGGTTGGTGGAAGGAGAGGAAGAGAAGGAAGGGCGGAGTGGGGATGAGGAGGGGGAGGAAGAGGGAGAAGAGTGAGAGTAGGGCAAAGGGTTCTTGGACTTCGTGAAGGATGAATAGAGGGGATTATTTCCCCCTGTGCTTCCCCCTTTCCCGCTCACAGTTTCCTCGCTTCCATTCCGCACTTTCTCCTTCTTCTCCCTCTCTCTCTCTCCCTCTCCTGCGTTTCCCTCTCTTGGCTGTGCGCCGACGTGGATGAGATGTACGCATTCATTTCTCCTTGCATAGGAGGAGCGTAATCAGGCATCATGGGCTCGTAGTAAGAGTGGGTGACAGGAGAGGAGGAAGTGGAAGAGGAAGGAGAGGTGAAGGGCGAGGAGAAGGGAGAGGAAGAAGGGGAAGAGGCGAGAGAGCTAGAGGGAGAGGCAACAGTATAAGGAAGAGGGGCGTTTCCCTTGATTGAAGAGGAGGGAGAGGACTGCGAGGAGGAGGAATAGAAGGGAGGGTAAGAAGGTGAGAGGAAGAGGAAGAAGAGGAAGAAGAGGAGTGGTTCTGCTCAGTATATTGTCCTGGGGTTTGGTGAGGCAGGTATTGTTGCTGCTGTTGCTGCTGTTGTTGATGTTGTTGTTGTAATTGGTATTGTTGCTGTAGTTGTTGTAGCTGTTGCTGTTGTTGTAGTTGTTGTTGTTGTTGTTCCAATTGAAGTTGTTGCTGGTGCAATATTAATTGTCTCTGTTGTTGTTGTTGTTGTTGTTGTTGTTGTTGTTGTTGTTGTTGTTGTTGTTGTTGTTGTTGTTGTTGTTGTTGTTGTTGTTGTTGTTGTTGTTGTTGTTGTTGTTGTTGTTGTTGTTGTTGTTGTTGTTGTTGTTGTTGTTGTTGTTGTTGTAATTGGTGCTGTATGTACAGTTGTTGCTGTTGTTGCTGTTGTTGCTGTTGTAGTAGTTGTTGTTGTAGCTCTTGCTGTTGTTGTTGTTGTTCCTGTTGTTGTTTTTGCGATCTAAACTGTTGTTGCTGGTCATATACCTGTGGTATTTGTTGCATGTGTTTCTGGGTATAAGGCATGTTTCCCAGTCCTGCATGAAGTCCCCCATCTGTACTTGAGTATAAGAGATGGCTAGCGGTGTTAGCAGAGCTCGTCCCTTCAACTCCCCCTACCCCACTTTGCGAATACCCCCCATCACTCTGTCGTAAAGGCAAAGCAACAGCAGTGGGATGTTTCGGTGCAGGCTGGCTAGGTGCTGGTGAGTGAAAGGGAGAGGGGGTGGGGGAGGAGAGATGGGGAGGAGGGATGGAGGAAGGGGTCATGTAGGGGTATGGGTGAGGAGGTTGAGGTTGTTGTTGGGGAGGTACCTTATACAGAGAATCGGAGAACATACTATTTATCTCTGTTTCTCTATATAAGAAACAAGTCTCCAAAGGTGATACTCTCCGTTTTTGACGAAATCTGTTTCCGTGGTTAATGAAAATGAGGGTGAGTAGAGGAGGTGTTAGTACATGAGCGAGTGAGCTGTAGTTAGGTACCGCAACATAGATACTCAACAAACTTTATGCACAAAATGATAGCTAAATGCAACAAAGGTGTATATGAGAATCAGCTCTAAATAAATCATGTAGTATACACACAGAAGAACGTAAAGAATGTGTACAAAATTGGCAAAAGGAACAGCTCAAATAAAAAAAAATTAAAAAATTAAAAAACCCTAAACATGCATGTATCTGAATGTCGCCAGAAGAATACTGTTCGCTACAAAACAAATAACCATCAAGTAGTTTAAGTACAGTTAGATGTTGAATGTATACGCTCAACGTCTCTAGTGATAGTATTTAAGACTAAATGAACAGAGTAGTGTCCATAGCACTCCCTGATTTCATCATCACGAGTTTGATAAAAGAAAAAAAATATTGAAAAAGAAAAAAACAAGGAAAATGCAAGTTTGGCCAAATAAATACGGAGTGTTTTACGATGTATGCATGCCATAGGATGATTAATATTACTCATAGTACGCGTAAAAGAGATTAAAGGATAATCAGTGAGAGTGGCATATATAGACAGCCACTTGTCAGTAGCGAGTGGCGAATAGCCAAAGAACAGAATGAATCCAGTAAAAATATGTATGTAGTAAGAATGACGTATGCATAGTGAGAAAGTATTCTACTTTTGCTTGAATTTATAAGGATGTTTAGATGAGTGCTGTAAAGTTGCTCTCTATCATTCCAACCTGGACGAAGTTTCTTTATTCAATAATATATATAGTGCACAAATGCACGAACATGGAAAATTGTTGATATGCACATTATGTGTGACAGGTTAAATAATAAAAACAATATGGCATACATGTGGTAGCGTTTTGGGAGGCAAAATACGTGTGTTACGATTATATAATCTTGTATTATTACTGATTGTTCATATTCCTAAATAGGGATTTTTTTGTAAAGAAAATAAACGCGGAGCAAAGGTATCCTGCTTGATATAGGGCATTATTCCAGCTGTAGAGTAAAGGAAATAGAGGCTAGCTGACCAAACATTTCCTGCACTCTTCACTTTTAGGTATAATGCACTACGTATTTGACACTGATGGATCTAAATGCACGAGTTATTTGCATTCTAAAGATTGTTTTTGATATTCATATTAAATTGTTCAAAATATTGCATATATATCGAAATGAATGGGTTATAAACTATGTGTATAATCCCTTGTGATGAGGGCTGTATGCGCCCCTGTTTTGAGGGCTCCAAGGAGGAAAAACTGAAGAAAAATGAGTTTGAAATTATTCATGTTTGTTACTCGAGGTAATATTGAGTCAAATTCAGATATAATATGTATAATTACTTAGACTTTAATGCATATCTGAATACGCATATGTTATATACTTCCCAGACTATGCTCGTAATTTCATTGTTTGCTAGGTCCATTTCTTGATTACACAACTTGGTATATCTATCAAATTGAGAATAAATATCCATCAACAGGTGCATGCAAGCGCGCTAAGTAATTTTACTAAATAAGAAACATTTTATAATTAAAGTAGGGGCCTGGTGGTATTAATATGGATACTTATCACTCAACTGGTGCAGGCGTTCACCCATTCGCATGCGAACCTTATGTATCGACTGAAACAGTAGCAAAGAGATTGAAGGAAGAGACAGTTTCACGTTCTTTAAGTGAGAATAATCAAAGACATGCCGAGTATTGCATTGTTTTGTGTGGGATCTGGAGTAAGACTTGAGTCCATATGGTATCATCGTGTTTATGACCGCGAAAAATTCTCTTGATCCTTCGGGAATTCCACTGGAACAAGTATCTGACTACTTCTCTAAGTTGCCCTCAAATGATCCTAAATATGCAAACTTTGCGGATACGTTCTATCATTTGCGGGATTCACACCTGCCATCTACCGCACTATCTTTTTCTGCAAGTGCTGCTGTCTGCTCCAATTCGACTGTGCTGATAAAATACGAGGAGTACTCGACTGCGCTGAGCGATGTATCCGACGCGTGTAACTTAGACTCGAATGCAAAAGATAGAGCGAATTCGAAAACAGAGAAACAGCAAGGAGCAGCCAACGTCAAGCCTAGCAACTTCTCATGTGAGAGAGTAATCAAGTGGTTTTCTGACCCTGACAAAGCACTCACTTGTCTGAGCTTCAGTCAGGCATCTGCTCCTCGCTCCGTTGGGTAAGATGTGCACTTTTCTATCGTGTTTGTTCTCTTTTCTCGCCTTCTCGTCTTTTATTTTCGATCATATTCATAAGCGTTGTTTTGCATCATTTGTTTGTTTACGGACCATGGTGTTTATTATGTTTTGTGCAGGAACACATACGTACCCTGTGTTTTTTATTCTAAACGAAATGAATGAATCTATGTGTGTATATGTACATGCATATATATGTATGCATGTATTCGTATTCGTTTGTATATGTGTATGTGTACGTGCCTGCGCATGCGGATGTGCGTGTCTTTGTATGCGCGTATGTATTTCTCCCCTTCGTCTGCTCGTTTTCTAGTCCCTCGAGTTCCTCCTCCCGCAACCACCGGGAAGGAAAACACCTGTTGATTTGCTGTTATGACGGATCTTCGTACCTCCTTCCCCTCGACCTCATCTTAACATACGTCTCCCCTCCCATTTCTCCTTCTCTATAGTCACTACACAGTCCCCTCCTCCCCCTACTCATCTCCTCTCTCGCCTTCTCCCTCCCCCTCTCCTTCTCATCCCTACATCTCACACCCCTTCCCTTCATCCTCATCCACTCCTTCTTCCTCTTCATCTTCACCCTTCCCCTCCTATTCCTCCTCTTCCTCTTCCTCTTCCTCTTCCTCGTCGTCGTCACCTTCTTCTGCCTCCACCTCCCTCCCCCTTCTACGTTCAATCTTCAGGGGAGTGTAGGCTGCATTTGAAGAGAAGGGAAATATACTCCTCCATCGTCTCCATCGATGAGCTCACTCTCGCCTCCTCCCTCCTCTCCCTCTCCCTGCATGCCATTGCTTATCGAACTCTCTCTTCTCTCTGCCCCTTCGATCGATCTCTTATCACTCCCCTTCCTCTTTTTCATACTTGTCCTTCTCTAATTCCTCCCCCTCCCATTCCACGTAAACAAGCCTCTTCCTCTTCCTCTTCCTTTTCCTCTTCCTTCATCTTCGTTTTCATCCTCCCTTGTCTCATCCTCTTCTTCTCCTCCGTTTTCCTCCTCCCCTCTCCCTCCGGCCTTCTTCTGTTGATCTCTTTTCTTTCCAGCCATTTGATCATTCATTTGTCAACTCTTATAACTCTCAAACTGAGAATATCAATATTAACCTCAAACAAGATGGTATCCGCTCTTCTCCCTCCCTTCTCTTCCTCCTCCCCCTCCTTTTCCTCCTCTTCTTCATCCTCTTCCCCTACGCTTCCCTCCCCTCGTCGTCCACTTACTCTTCCTTTTTACACCGAGTGTTTGGCGAGGGTTGCGATGACAAGAGCCTTCTCCCTCGCAATCACTCCGCTTTCCCCCGCTCTCTTTTCTCTTCCTCCGCCTCCGACATAGTAACTCTCTCCCTGGTCAGTCCCTCTCCTCTTCTTTTGTATCTCTCTCTTCCTCATCCCCCCCTCTCTTCTCCGCTCGATCTCTCCGCCCCTCTCCTTCCTCCTCTGGCATTCCTTCCCCGGCGTCCTCCGCCTTCTCCTCTTCCTCACCTTCTCCTCGTGCCATTCCTCGATCTTCCTCCTCTACTTCCGCCTCCTCTACTTCTGTCTCTTCCTCCTCCACTCTCTCCGTTGCTCTCTCCTTCGTCTCGTCCCTCATAACCGACTCCACGCCGAAAGATGGGAAGGAGGGAGGGACAAGAGGGAGGGAGAGGGTGGAAGGGAGAGCTGATAGAGGGGGAGCGGAAGGGAAGGGGGAGAGTGGGAGGAGGAAGGAAAGGATGAAAGAGAGGGAATGCGAGGAACAAGCGTAGTAGAGGCCAGTAAATGGAGGCAACAGCAAAAGGAAGGGGATATTTCAATCGAAGGCATGTGGAGCAGAAGGGGAGGGAAAGCGAAGGTGACGGTAGCGAGGGGTATGGGGGAGACGGAAGGAAAGGAAGAGAGGGGGGAGGGAAGAGGAGGGAAGGACTACGGAAACAGAGCTAGTAGCATCAGAAGCAACGTGATTAGCACTGAGGAAGGAGCAGGAGGAGCAGGAGCAGGAGCAGGAGCAGGAGCAGGAGGATTGGAGGCACGCATTGAAGACGGGTTGAGCGTCTCCCTTGGTGACATGTACAGAGAGGTTTACGGTGTCGACGATCCCCTATTGTCTTGTTTTATTGTTCCTTTGATTGGGGCTCAGTGGGGAGGGAGCAGCGTGTCTTCGACTGTTCTTTCGTCTATCCCCCTCCTCCTCCTCCTTCAGCTAACTGTCTCATTCTCCAGTCTCATTCGCTCCCCTTCTCATCCCCGATACGACTGCCCCTCTCTCCACCCCTTCCACTCCATCTCTTTCTCCGCCTCCTCTTGCTCCAATGCCATGCTTTCCCCTCCCTTTCCCCTTCCTCTTCCCTTTCCCCTTCCTCCTTCCCGTTGCCTCCCTCCCCTTTCTTTTCCTCTAGATTTGATTGTTCATTTTTCCTACCAAGAGAAAACAGCAGAGAGACGGGAAGAAAGGGCAGAGAGAAGATAGAGGGGGAAAGAGCGAAGCAGAAGGAGAGAGAGAGGGAGAGAGAGAGGGAGAGAGAGAGGGAGAGAGAGAGGGACAGGTGGGAGGACGAGAGGAGAGAAGAAGAAAGGGGGTCGGTGAAGTTTGGAAATGGAGGATATGGTGGAAGAGATAGCGGAGGAGTGAGAGGGATGGGGGGATTAGGAGGAGTGGAGAGGGGAGGAAGAGGAGGGAGAGGAGGAGGAAGAGGGAATGAGCGTGGGTACGAGGATTACGATGAGAAGGAGTGAAAGTAATGGAGAAATTGAAAGGAGAGGAAGAGGTTGGAGGAGGGGAGAAGATGAAAGAAGAAGGGGAGAAGAAGAAGAGGGACGGGGGAGAGAGGGGACTGTGAGAGGGAGAGAGAGCGTGGGAAGAGAAAGAGGGGAAGACCAGTCATTGTATAAAGAAGAAGAGGGAGAGAGAGGGCGAAGGAATCCTGGCAGAGGGCGGGGAGGGATCAGCGAGAGGTGGGGAGTGGGGAGGGGCAGACGAGGGGAGAGGGAAGGAGAGAGAAGAGAAGAGAGAGAGAGAGAGAGAGAAGAGAGGGAAGAGAGGGAAGAGAGGAGAGGGGGAGAGAGGAGAGAGACGACCGAGCCTCTCAATCTCCCGTATCCCCTTCCTTCTCTTCTTCTCTCTCCCCGTCTTTTTCTTCACATGCTTCTTCTCCATCTCCTTCCTCCCTCCTCCTCCTCCCCTCTTCCCTCCTTCCCATCGTCCTCCTCTCCCGATCTCTCCTCCCCCTTCTCCTCATCAATTGCTCCTCCTCCTCCCTTTCCTCCTCTTCCTCTTCTTCTTCGTCTTCCCCCTCTTTTTCCTCGTCCTCTTCCTCTACCTCCTCCTCTTCTTACTCCTCTTCCTCTTCTCCTCCCTCTCACTTTTTAACATGGTCTTCTTTGTGTTTTTCAAATTGGGAAGGAAGTGTGAGGTATTTATCAGAGAGAGTGAGGAGAGTGAAACCTTCAGAACTGGACTTCGTTTCTTCCTCTTTACTTGTGCTTTTCGATCCCCTCTTCTTCTTTGGGGAAACAGTCCACCTCCCCCTCCTCTCCCTTCCTCTCCCTCCCTCCTCCTCCTTTTGCTTTCCATTGCAACAATCAAACTAGCGCGAACATCTCCTCTTCCTTTTCTTCCTCCCTCTCTTCCTCTTCTCCTTCTTCCTCTCCCGTTCCCCATTCTTCCTCCTCTTCCTCCTCTTCCTCCTCTTCCTCCTCTTCCTCCTCCTCTCCCCTCCCCCTCCCTTTTATTTTCGATATCTGGCCCTCTCCCTCCTCCCTCCTCTCCCCTCTCCCCTGCTTTTCAAACATATAGAAAACTCACCGCACAATCATCCTCTTCCTCCTCCTCTTCCTCCTCCTCTTCCTTCTCCTCCTCTTCTTCTTCTTCATATCCTTCTTCTTCTCTTCCCTCCATTCCTCCTCCCTCTCCTGTCCTTCGCACGTCTTCCCTCTCCTCCCCTTCTTCTTCCGCTTCTCCCTCCTCCTCCTCCTCTTCCTCTTCCTCATCCTCTTCCTCCTCCTCCCCCTCCTCCTCTTCCTCCGCTTCTCTTCCGTTCTATTTGTTTCCTCCCATCGATTGCTCCCATCTCCCTACGGCATGTCTGCTTCTTGTCTCTCCCTCTGGTTCCCTCACAGCCCTCTCTTGCCTCTCCTCCCCTTCCTCTAAGCTCCTGCTCTCCATCCACCTCCCCTCCCTCTCCTCCACCCTCTCCCCGCTCCCTTCTCTCTCCTTCAGTGGATTTCGATCTACTGTACAATCCATGTCTCTAATTTCCACTGTTTCTCTTGGCTTTCCCACTTCTCTTCCTCTCTCCCTCCTCTTCCTCTCCCTCTCCCTCTTTCTCTTCCTCTTCCTCTTTCTCTTCTTCTTCCTCCATCCTCCTCCCCTCCGCCCTCTTGTCCTGCATCCTCTTCATCCTCCCCTTCCCCTTCCTCTCCTCCTCCTCCTCCCCCTCCTCCTCTTCCTCCTTCTCTTTTGTTCTACTCATTCATCCCTGGCTTCTTCTCCGTCTTCTTCTCACTCTTCCTCATTCTCTTCATCCTCCTCCCCCTCCTTCTCATCTTCGTCTTCCTCCTCTCTCCTCAGTATATTTCCCTCTCCCCTCTGCCTCTCTTGCTCTGCTTCTTCTTCTTCTCTTTCTCTCCCTCACCACTGCCACCCCCTTCTTCTCTCTTCTACCTCTTCTCCTTCTTCTTCCTCGTCCTCGTCCTCCTCTTTCTCCTCCTCCTCCTCCTCCTCCTCCTCTTCTTCCTTTTCCTCTCCTTCTCTTTCCTCCTCTTCTCCATATCACCATGATTCATTTGAGTCTACGTCTCTCTCTTGCTTTCCCTCTCCTTCCTTCTCTCCCCCCCTTCCCATTCCTCTCCAGCCTCTTCTACCTCTCCTTCCTTCATTCCTTCGCTTCCTCCTTCCCTCCCTCTCTTCCCCTTCCCCTCTCCTTTCGATTTGATCCTCAAAAAGAGACCCTCCTTCTCCCTCCCTCTGTCCTCTCTGCCTTTTTTCTCTTCTATCCCTCTCCTCCCCTCCTTCCTGCTCCTTCCCCGTCTCTCCTCCCTCTTCCTCTCCCTCTTCCTCTTCCTCTCCCTCTTCCTCTTCCTCTCCCTCTTCCTCTTCCTCTTCCTCTCCCTCTTCCTCTTCCTCTTCCTCTCCCTCTTCCTCCTCCCCTCGTCCCTCCCTTCTTCTTCGCTGTGTTGATGGAAGTGTTTTCCACTCACCCTTTTCTTTTCTTCTTCCTCCTCCTCCTCCTCCTCCTCTTCCTCTTCCTCTTCCTCCTCCTTTCTTCTTCTCAATTTAAATCCCTGAAATATCTCCTTTCCCTTTCTCCTCTCTTTTCGAATCAAACACATCACTCATCTTCCTCCTCCTCCTCCTCCTCCTCCTCCTCCTCCTCTTCCTCCTCCTCTTCCTCCTCCTCCTCTTCCTCCTCCTCCTCTTCCTCTTCCTTCTCCTCCCTCTCCTCCTCAAGCCCATTCCCTTCTCCCCACTCCTCTTCTTCCTCTCTCCCCCCTCTATCTGCCTCTTCTTCCTCCTATTGTTCGTGTTGTCAATGTTCAAAATTCTCCTTTTCTCCCTCTTCCTCTTCCTCTTCCTCTTCCTCTTCCTCTTCCTCTTCCTTCTCCTCCTCCTCCTCCTCCTCCCCACCTTCCTCTCCCTCCCTGCTCTCTTCTTCCCCCTCGTTCCCTCCTCTTTCCCCTGCTCTTCTCCCCATGATATCGTGGTCTTTCCTTATTCCCATCCCTTCTCTCCCTTCGCTTCCCTCCTTCTCCCCCTCCCTCCCTCCTCCTCTCCCTCTGCCTCTACATAGGGTGGGCAGAGGGAAGAAGAAGAGAAAAAGGAAATGGAAAAGGGAAAGGAAGAGAAGAAGAGGGAAGAGGACGCTGAAATATCGATAGAAGAATTGCATAGGAAAGGAAAAGGAGGAGGAAGAGGACCAGGGCTAAAGAAGGAGCGGAGCAAGGGGGATAAGGAGGTGGAGAGAAGGGGGGAGAGTGAGAAGAAGAACGAGATGCAGAGGGTGAAGAAGGCTCTCAGCAGGGAGGAGAGGGAGAGGGAGTGGACGAGGAGAGGGGCTCAAACAGTGAGGAAAATCCTGAGCTTAGGAATCGACGAAAGAGGAGGAAGAGGAGAAGGAGAAGAGGAAGGGGAAAGGGAAGGGGAAGAGCAAGGGGAAGGGGCAAGGGGAAGGGGAAGGGACAAGGGAAGCAAGAGGGAGTGGGAGAGAGAGAGGGAGAGAGAAGGCGAGGGGAAGAGAGGGAAAGAGAGACTTAGACCTTAGGAAAGTCTTTATAAAAAAACATGAAAGAGAAGCAGAGGGGGGGAGAGAAAGACGAGGGAGGGGATGAGAGAGAGGCAGGAAGGAGGGGCGGGGAGAGGAGCAGAGAAGGTGGAGGAGAAGGAGAAGTTGAGGGAATACAAACTTTATTCTACGAAAGAGTTAAGTTGGGGGAAGGGGAAGGTACTGTGTTGGTGAGGGAGGAGTCGCCGAGAGAGGGAGAAGCAAACCGACGAAGAAGAGAGGGAAGGGAAGGAGGAGGGGGAGAGGAGGAGGAGAAGGAGAAGGGGAAGGAGAAGGAGAAGGAGAAGGAGGATCTGGCGAAGGGGAAGAGGGCTTGATTCCCAAACGTGAACTGCATTTGTTCTTAGAAAGAGAGCTGCTTTCGTCTTCCCTCTGCTTCTCCCACCGCTCCCCTTCTTCTCCTTCTCTCCCCCTCCCCAACCCTCCTCTCTCTTTTCCTCGTCCCTCTTCCCTTCTTCTTTTCAATCCCTTCTCCTTCTTCTTCTTCTTCTTCTTCTTCTTCTTCTTCTTCTTCCTCTTCTTCCTCCTCTTCCTCCTCTTCCTCTTCATCTTCCTCTTCTCTCTTCATTCTGCCTAATCCCTCTCTTATCCTCTCTCTTCCTCCTCCCCCCTCATCTTCCCCTTCCCTCCCCCTTCTCCCTCCTCTTCTCGCTCCCCCTCCTCCCCTTCTCTCTCCGCTTCCTCTCCTCTTTCCCCTTCACTTTCTCTTTCGCCTTCCCCTTCCCCCTCCCCTTCCCCTCCCCTTCTCCCTCCCCTTCTCTCCGTCCGTTTTACTTCAATGGTCAATTGAGAGTCCACCTCTTCTTCCCCTTCATTTTCTTGATCGAATCCGACAGAGATCGAGCCTTCATCTCCCTCGTCTCTCTCCCTGCGTCTGCCATCCACTCGTCTCTCCGAGCGCACTCCTCACTCTTCCTCTTCCTCTCCCTCCTCTTCATCTCTGACCTCCTCTTCCTCTCCTTCCTCTATTTCTTATTCTTCTTCGTCTTCTTCGTCTTCTTCTTCCTCTTCTTCTTCTCCTTCTTCTCCTTCCCCTTCTTTTTCTTCCTCCTCTTCTCATTCCCTTCCACCCTCCTCTACTTCGCAAGAGAAAAGAGAGGAAGGCATCGATTTAAGCAGGTGGGAAAAAGCTAGAGAAAGGAAGAGGGGGGAGGAGGAGGAGAGGAGTAACTGTGGAGAGCGGGGAGTCAGAGGGATGCATAAATTGAACGAAGGGAGGGGAATGGGAAGGGAAAGGGAGAAGGAGAGGCTGGGCAAGAAAGAAACAGAGAGGAAAGGGGAAAGGGTTGAGGGGAGTGAGAGCGAGGGGAGGGTGAAGCAGAGGCGGGAGGAGAGAGGAGAGGGAGGGAGAGAGAGGGAGAGGAGAGGAGGGAGGGAGGGAGAGGAGGGAAAGGATAGAGAGGAGAGAGAGGAGAGGAGGAAGAGAGGAAAGCCAGGAAGCATGGGAGAAAAGGTAAGAAAAGCTATGTTACTGGGTCGAATAGAACTCAAAGCCAGGCTGATCTCCTCCCACCTCCTGCCCCCTCACCCTTCTCCTTCTCCTTCTCCTTCTTCTTCGTCTTCCTCCTCTCCCTCTTCTTCCGTCTCTTCTTCTTCTCCGTCCTCCTCCTCCTCCTCCTCCTCTTCTTCTTCTTCTTCCTCCAGCTGCACCTGCTCGTTATCACCCTTCCCTTCTCTTGTCGTCGTGTTCTCAACGTGTGCAATCAAATTGAGAATCAACCCGTGCTGGTTTTGCAGAAAGGTTGCCCACTCACTCTTTTCCCAAGATTCTATCTCCTCAGTGCTCTTTGGAAATATCTACGGAAACACTACTTCTCCTTCCCCCTCACCCCTCCACGCTCCCTCTCACTCACTCCCTCTCTTTCCTTCTCTCCTCCCCCCTTCCTCCATCCCTCCCCTCTCTTTCCTCTGTCATGCGAAGACAACAGGGAAGGTTGAAGTAATAAGAAAAACAGAAAGAAGAGGGAAAACAAACGAGCGGAGGAAGAAAAGGGAAGGAGGAAGGAGAGGAAGAGAAAAGGAAGGATACGATAAGAAACACAAGAAGTACACTTCTTCTTCTTCTTCTTCTTCTTCTTCTTCTTCTTCTTCTTCTTCTTCTCTCTCTCCTTCTGACTCCCCCCTCTCCCTCCACCCCTGTTGCTTCGTATTTATCCTCTTCTGCTGTATCCTCTATCCTTCCTCTCTCCTCCCTCCTCTTCCTCTTGTCCCTGTCCTTTTCCAATGGGATCGGGAGAGAAAGGGGAAGGAAAGAGGAAGGAGAGAGAGGGGAGGAAGGAAAGCGAAAGGGAAAGGGAAAGGGAATGGTAATGGGAAGGGGAGAGCATGTGGATTTTTCATCCCTACCTTCCTCCCTTTCCGATCTCCCTTTCTTATTGCCCAATACTGTGCCTACGCAACAGAAGCAGATCGTGTTGATGGAGAGGGAGGAGGGGGTCTCAGGAAGAGGGTGGGCGGAGAGTGGAAGAGGAAGAAAAGAAAAAAGAGCAAGTGAGGTAGGAAAAGGGCAGGGGAAGAGAAGGAGGGGAAAGAGGAGGAGGGAAGGGGGAGGAGGAAGCGGAGCAGAAGGAAGGAGGCTGACATCTCCTTACTCGAGCGTCCCTTATCCTCCCCTCACCTCCCCCTTTCTCCTCTCAAAGTCCATTCAATTCTTCAAGAGCATCAAGTCGAGGTCTCCTTCCTCTTCCTCTTCCTCTTCTTCTTCTTCTTCCTCTTCTCCATCCTCGTCCTCCTCCTCTTCATCTTCTCCATCTTCTTTTTCTTCCTCTTCCTACTTCCCCTCCTCCGTCTCTACCCCCTTTCTTCTCTCTCCTGCTTCCCTCTTCAATATCTACCTCCTTTCCCTCTCCTCCATCCCACGCTTTTCTCTCATATCTAAAAAACTCAGCGCCATCCTCTCCTCTTCCCTCTCCTCCTCCTCCCCCTCCCTCTACCTCCCCTTCGCCTCCTTTGGTGTTGCCTCCTTCCCTCTCTCCGTATGATTTTTTCTCGATCGCCTCCGCTTTGTTTTCCGAGTGCGTTCCTTTGATTCCTTTGTTTAACTCTGCTACTGGGGCGGGAGAGGGAGGACGAGAGGGAACAGAGAGCAAGAGAGAGTGGGAGTGGGAAGTGGGAGTGGGAGTGGGGGGGGTGGGAGAAGGAAGAGTGGGAGGAGGGAGGGAGGACGGAGAGGGAACAGAGAGCAAGAGGAGTGGGAGTGGGAGTGGGAGTGGGAGTGGAAGTGGGAGTGGGAGTGGGAGTGGGAGTGGAAGTGGGAGTGGGAGTGGGAGTGGGAGTGGGAGAAGGAAAGGGGGAGAGGGAGGGGAGGTAGGGAGTCAAGAGGAAACAGAAAAGGAGAGAGGAGGTGAGAGAGGGGAAGAGAGGGCAAGTGAGAGAGAGAAGAAGGAGAGGAAAGGGAAGACAGGTTGTGGGACTTCGTTGAGTGGGAGAGGAGCAAAAGACTTTCTTTTAGTGTGCTCAGTCAGGGGTTCGTTTCGCGACTGGAGAAAAGAATGAAGGATCGGATCAATGGAAGGGGTAAGGGCTGGGGAGGGAAGGATAGAGAAGAAAGAGGAGTAAAAGGAGGAAGAAGAGGGAGGGGGGAGGAAGAGGAGGAGGGAGAGAAAGAGGTCAGATGAAAACACGTGAGCGAGAGAGCAGAGGGAGAGAGGAATATTCATTCCCATATGAGAAATGTTCGGTAGCTTTATTAATCAAAGCTCTCGTGTCCTCAGTTCCTTACTCTTCTTCTACGCTTCCGTCCCTCTCTTCCTCCTCGTCCCCCTCCTCTGCCCCCTCCTCGTCCCCCTCCTCGTCCCCCTCCTCTGCCCCCTCCTCTGCCCCATCTTCCTCCTGCTCCACCCCTTTCCCTTCCCTTTCCTCCTCACTACCCCTCCATTCCCTTCGCTTGTCTCCGGTTGTGGAAGGAGGAAGTAACATGATTTTCACCAACCAACTTTCTCTCTCCCTCTCCTCTCTCTCCTCCTCTCTCTCTTCCTCTCTCTCTTCTTCTCCCTCTTCCTCTCTCTCTTCCTCTCTCTCCTCCCCTCTTCCTTCCCCTACCCCTCACCCCGCCCCATCCCTTTCTCTGAGTGCCTTTCACTCTCCCTCTCCTTCTCCCTCTCCCTCTCCCTCTCCTTCTCCTTCCCCTTGTATCTCTGAATGGGAAGCCGAGAGAGCATCTGTTCTCTCGTTGATGTCATCTCTCTCTTCCTCCCTCTCCCTCCTCATCTCCCTGGTTCGGTCTCGGCTGACCCTTTCCCCTCTCTTCTTCGCGTCAGTTTCCCGTAGATGGGAGGGGATCGAGGAAGAACACGTGGTGAGGGGGCTAGAGCGAGGGAAGAAAGGGAGGAAGAAAGGGAGGAAGAAGGAGCAGGAGGTAGTGGAGTTGAGGCAGAAAGGGAAAGAGAGGAAAAAGAAAGAAGGTCTGAAGAATATCGAATCGAACCCCCTCGTATTCACTATTTAACCCATTCCGTCACGTTGACCCCTTCCTCCTCCTCCTCCTCTTTTTCCTCCTCCTCCTCTTCATCCTCCTCTACCACCTCTTCCTCTCCTTCCTCTGCTTCTCCTTCCCCTTCGCCTTCGCCTTCGCCCTCACTTTCCGCTTCCTCTTGTACCTCCCCCTCTCCCACTCGGTTATCGACCTTCTCCATTCTTTTTTTTTCAACTTGGAATCTTTATTCTCTCTTTATTCCTCCTCCTCCTCCCTCTCTCCCCACTCTTTCCAGCTAGTCGCCTTCTGCCTCTCTCTCTCTTTTCGTATTACATCGGAGCTACAGGAGAAACCACCTCTCTCTTTATCTTCCCCCTCCTCCTCCTCCTCCTCCTCCTCCTCCTCTCCCTCCTCTTCCTCTTCCTCTCCTCCCTCCTTCCCCCTCACTCTATTTCCTCCTCCCTCTCTACCCTTTCCCAAGCATCTCTCCTCGCCAGTCTTCAGCTCAGATGCTTTGTCTCAGGAGAAGGGGAAGGAGAGGCAGAGGGAGAGGGACAGAGAAAGAGGAAAGGGGAGACGAAGGGAGAAGGAGAGGAGAAGGTGAGTAGATGCGATGAACATAAGGATCCTTATGCCAGTAACAAGACGTCATGTGTTTTCTTTAGGAGCGGGAGAGAGTGCGTTTCTTGCATAGCAAGCTTTTACAATGCGACGCAATGGGTCAACGTCCTCCTCCTCCTCCTCCACTCTCTCACCTACAGACTCTCACTCTTCGCTCACTCATCCTCTTCCATCCCTCTCCCTTCCTCTATCGCCGCGTCCTCTGCCTCCTCCTCCTCCCCTTCTTCTCCTTCCTCCTCTTCCTCCTCCTCCTCCTCCTCCTCCTCCCCCACCACCCCCCTTCCATCTCTCTTTTCCCTTGAACTCCTGTCTGACCCTTCGTTCGCCTCAACTTCTCCTCTTACCTTCGTCTCTTCCTCTCTTCTCTCCGCTTCTCCACTGCTTCTCTCTCTTCTCTCTCCCTCCTCCGCCCCGTCATCGTCCTCTCACTCTCCTTATCCTTTTCATTCGCCCTCCTCCTCCTCCTCTTCTTCCTCTTCCTCCTCCTCTTCCTCTCCCTCTTCTCCCATCAGCCTTATGATTGAAATTTTACATTCCCTTCACTTGTCGCACAGATCTTATTCTTTCCCCTCTTCTTTCCCTCTTCCTTCCCCTCGTCTCCTTCTCAGCCCTCTTTCTCCTCCTCTTCTCCTTCCTCTTCTCCTTCTTCTTCTCCCTCCTCTTCTTCCTCCTCTTTTCCTTTCTCTTCTTCCCATTCTACTTCTCCTACCCCTCTCTCTCTTCCCCCTCTTCCTCGTCCTCTTCTCTCTCCTCTTCGTCCTCCTCTTCCTCCTCTTCCCCTCTTCTTTCTCTCCTACAGGAAGGAGTCGCAGATCTCTCTCTTCTCTCCGCAGCTCTCGTTCCTCCCTCTCCCTCTTCTGCTCCCTCTTCTCCCTCTCATCCCTCTCCCTCTGGTCCGTTCTTTTTCCCCTCGTCTTATCTCTCATAAAGAAGATATTTTACAAACAGATATTTACGGGGAGAAGAGGAGGAAACGGAAAGTATGAAGGAGATTTAATTAGGAGTGAAGGAGTGGGTGGGGAGGGGCAGGCAGAGAGGGAAAGGGAGGGCGAGAAAGAGAGGGGTCGGCAGAGGGAGGAGAAAGAAATTTATCAAGCTAGCGTAGTGTCTGGAATTGAAGTCATCGTCCACTCCTCTCCCCCTCTCCTCCTTCTCCTCCCTCTTCTTCTTCCTTTTCTCGCTTTTCTTTTTCCGCCTCTCCCTCCTCTTCTTCTCCCTCCCCTCCCTTCTCTTTGTACCCTTCCCAATCCTCCTCCGCTCCCTCTCCAACCGCAAAAGAGTCGTCCTCCTCCTTCTCCGCATCCCCCACCTCCGCCCTCTCCCCCTCACCCTCCCCTATCCTCTTCCTCTCCTGCTCCCCTTCTTTCCTTACTCAGTCCGAAACAGAGGCTATCCGTCTCTCCCTCCTCCTCCTCAGACTCTTCTCCCTCAGTCAATTGCAACGCTTCATCTCCCAGGCTCAGTCCTTCTCTTCGATGTGCAAGCTCTCCTCGCCTCTCCTCTCCTCCTCCGCCCACTCCCCCTTCTCATCACCCTCTTCTTCGTCCTCTTCCTCTTCCTCTTCTTCCTCCTCCTCTTCTTCTCCTCCTCTTTATTCAGATGATGTGTGAGAAAGTGGAGGAGTTGGGAAAGAGAGCATTCGACGAGGACTTGATGGTGCTGGAAAGGTTAATAGGGCTCAAGGGAGGTGGGTGGAAGGGTAGGGAGGTGAGATGGACGGACCTCCAAGTGGGCAACGACGAGGGCGATTGTGAGGGTGGTGAGTCGTATGCGTGTATTTGTGGTGATCGATGTATGTGCACGTGTCATACCGAGTGCGACTGTGACTGTGGGAAAGATGGATATGGTTGTAGGCTATGCGAAGACGAGAGCGAAGGGGAAGGAGAGGCGGAGGGAGAGACGGAGGGAGAAAATAAGGGAGAGAGCATCTGCATAAAAGGGAGCGAAAGGGGAGGAAAGGTAGGGGTGGGCAAAGAGATATTCAGGGTGGGGCCAGGAAAAGCCGACTCAAATGGGTGTGCAGTGTGTGGTCGGGCGGAGGGGCTCGATGCCTTCGCTTCTACCTCTCTCCTCTCCGCCGGAGATCTCGTTCGGAGTGGGGCACTGAGAAGGACACCTGCCCTTGGGCACTTCGGCTTGTCTGGATCCTCCCCTCTATTAGCCCTCACTCTCCCTGGCAGACAACGATTCGAGATAGGGGAAGAGAGCTTGGAGGAGGAGAAGTCGGGGGAGGAAGGGGAGGCTTCTCTCCCTCCCTTTTCTCTTCATTCTTCTTATCGCTCTCTCCTTAGCTCTGTCTGCTACAAATTCCCATCCCCTACATACCTCCTCCCCCTTTTCCTCCGCTCTGGAATCCTCCTTTCTCCATCTAGCACCCTCTCTACTACTAGCTCTAGCCATGCCCCCTCTTCTCATCTGAGCCCCCTTTCCTCTAATGCCTCCTCCCTTTGCCCTCCTCATATGTCGATGTCCTCCTTTTCTATCTCCCCCTCTTCCCTCGTGGTAAGGTTCAGTGTGGCGAGGAAACTTCCCTTTTCCCTTCTGCGGTGTGTCGCTTCGTCTCCCCTCTCCCTGCCCCTCGACCTGCTTCATCTTGATATATTTTCATCAAGAACTCAACTCAAAGTCTTGTCTTCCTCGATAGTTCGTTCTCAACTTGAACGGCTCAGCTACTTGCATAGATTGGGGTTCTGGAGGAAGATCCTCGAATCTTCCTTCAGGGCTGTTGCGCTCGTGGACGGTACCGCCGAACGCGAGGCAGCAAGCGGACTGTCGGCCCACTCGTCCGCCTCTTTCTACTCTTCCCCCTCTTCCTACTCCCCTCCCTCTTCCTCCCCTCCCAAACCAACATCCTTCGGGTATCTAGACGGTCACAAACTCATGTCCTGTGCGATTCTTCAGATTCAGGTCCTTCTTTCTCTTCTGCCCTCTTCCGCGGCCCTTTCCCTGTCCTCCTCCCTCCCCAGCCCCTACCTCTCTCACCCCCTTGGTCATGCCTCCCTCAGCTCCAAGTCCCTCGAGGATATCTCCACACTTTTGACTCACTTCTACCACATCGAACATACTCTACGGCGCACCCTTTCCTTCAACCGATCTTTATTTAGCCCATACATCCAGGCGGAGCAGGAGGCAGAACAGAATATGAATGCTTGTATGAGCTACGCCTCGAGCATTAGTACTCGGAACGGCAGTGGCGAGAATGATAGCTGCGAGCGGTTTTGTATCGCTGAAACCTACCTCAAGTGCGTGGCGGTCTTATCTTCGTACAAAGAGTACTACTCGGTCCTAAGTCTGGAAGTCAGAAAAGGAAGTGTGCGTGGAGAAGCACAGCAAAAGAGGGTGTGGGAGAACGGTCAGAAGCTGGGGATGCGATAGATTCCCTCCGCGGGCAGTATAGACCCCAAGTGGTTCAGGAAGCATTCCGTTCCGTCGGAGACTTCTTCGCATCTTCCCTCATCTCCTCTCTGCACGCAACGTCTCTTCCTTCGCAGAAGACTCTGTCAAACACATTGTGACTTCCTCTTTATCAGCCATCCCTGTCTCTCCCTCCTCGCCCTTAGGTTCTAGTAATGGTTTGCGTGACAAACACGTCTCCTCACCCCTTCATACGTGTGAGCACGGAAAAGTCTCGCCCGTCGCTCTGCACACTCTGCTGCACAGGCTGATGTCTCTGATGATAAGGGTCCTCCTCCTCGACGTCGCTTACGCTTCGAGGTCTTCATCCCTCCCAATTGTTATGAATGCTATCAAAGATTACTCAGACCCCTCATAGCTCAGTGTGAGCTCTTGGTTGATGGAATCTTCGAAGGAATCTACGAACCCGTAGACCGGACGGAGCAACTACTCATCTCGCTTGTAATTGAGGCCTCTCCTCGCAAACGCCGAGGATACGCATTACGTGGTGCGACATAGTGAAGTGCATCGAAATGGTTTTTTTGTCCATTGTATGTCCTCTTGTGACTGCCGTAGGGATCCATTCCTCCCATCCGCGGGCCCTCGCCAACTGTCCGCCAGAGAAACTGTTGCTGAGTACGTGCAACTAAAACGCAAATTCCCTCTTCCATCTGCCTCCGGTGATAGTAGCCATTCTCCCATCGCCCGTTCTACCAATACCCTTTTACTCTTCATCCTGTGCTACCCTGAGCTCGGTTCTCTTTCCGACATCGAATGTGCCCTTCCCTCTTCTTCCTTGGGAGATGAGCCTCGTTCTCTCCACTCTTCTTCCATGAGGGGCGAATCGATAGTACACAAGAAGCCCCCTTTCTCGTTCGAAACCAGAAGGCGTATCCTGGAAACTTTGTCTCTGCTGATGGCAAATGCAGAAGGCTGCTCGGGTTCCGTAGAGCATACCTATTACTTCCGATCCTGCATCAACTGGCTTTTTTCTTTGGTAGGTAATTCACAGCTCCAAGATTCTCCTCTCTCTGCCACATCCCTTCTCTCGTGCGCCAAGTTCAGAACTTGCAAGCATATTTCAAAGATTCACCTGAAAGCTGGGCTGAGCTTAAGTCTTATCCTTCGCACTTCTTTGTTCTTGACAACTCCGCATGACATCCTAAATGCGATGTTGTTGTATGTGATTGCTGCTGCTTCGTTTTTTGGGTTCGATATTCCCTTCTAGTGTATTGTTGTTTTGTGCTGTATGAGTAGCCCAACTCCGTGTTATCGCATGTTATTGTTCTTTTTATTTCTATTTTTATATTTATTTTAATTATTGATACTGCTATGTCCAAAATGCAGACAAATGGATAGCCCTAATCTATTTTTTTGTTTGATTGACGAATTTATTAAGAAAGAAATAAATAACACGAAATAAATTGTAAATTGCCCCTGATATCTCATCACGTCATTGTGCAATACTTAAAACTAAAAAATTACGAATTGCATTCACGGGATTCAGTTAAACTTACAGATTGGAAAATAGAAGTTCTAGTTAGAGTTGGTTCCTTAAACACGCCTACGACAGCTACATTATTTATTAATTTTTGTTTGTCTTCTAGAGAGTGTAAAACGGGATAACCTCTCTTCCTGCAGTACCGAGTAGAAACTGCCTACCTACCACCTACCACACAGGGCATGTAGGATTAGAATGTGAAAAGAAAAAACGAAAAAAAAACAAAAAAAGGCGTGCAAAGGGATATGAGCGAATACATTATAAGTTGGAAAAGTATGTGTCTTTGCTAGATATATTGAGGTAAAGCGAAGCAGGGTCAAGTTCTGCCGTTCTCGCGCAGTTCAATGAAAGTTGTAGGGCGAGGCATTAACATGAAAACTGATGTGGACCACAAGCAGCCATATAAGCAGGTCATTAAGATATTGATAAAGAGGATAAAGAAAGTTTGGTCGTAAGATGTGTATGTTTGATGTATATTTTGGATATTTCCTTTTCTTTCTTTTTGTATTTTTATGATCAGTTCTTCTTCTGTCAGTTACTGTAGCATTTTGCATTGGCAATATTCCCGGAGCTCTATCAACTTCCGCGATCATAAAAATAATTACAAAAGGAAGACAACGGCCCAAGACATGGCTTTGTAAGCCCAGGTAACGATGAGTTTTCCGTAGACAGGGTCCTTGCATATCTTCATGGAGACATCTGTCCATCCCCAAAGCTTGTAAGCCCAGTGACCGTAAGCTACGGCCTGGTTCAGCACTCCAGAAGATTTCATTTGCAGGGACTGAGCAGACATAAGAAGCTCTCTCAGCTCTGTGTCCTTCAAGGACTTTGCCTGTGGGAGTTGACGAAGGGTCTTGATCACGAATTGTGACATGCTGTTGTGTATGTAAGCAAGCAAGTGAAACAAGAAATGAAACTTGGTTAATAAATAATAACGGCTAGTCTGCAAAGTGTTTACAGTCAATATATGTCAAACAGCGCTTACCTATCAAGAACTTCTTGGCTATCTACAAGTTGGTAGTTGGATATGTCTACTTCTTTCACAGTGGAGGGGGTGTCTTCTCCTAGAAGAACGCCCCACTCTGTGTCAGTTCCACAGTCTATATTCGTTTCATTCGAGTCCAAGAGAACCCACCAATCCTGGTCATTGACGTCAACCACACTAGCAAGTGCGTCTCCTTCGTGGTTAGCATCCACATGTTCGATAACGGCAGAGTGCTTTGTCTTTAGCACGGTTTTCACATTTTGTGTTGGCTCATCTTCATCCTTTGCGTTTGACTCCTGTAAAACATGTTGTAACTCGTCAGCATTGTGGACGGTGCATGAGATTTCTGCATCCTCTTTCAAATACTTTGCTGGGTATATGAACATGACTCCAGGCGCTATCGTCTCACCCACTTCATTTTTCCCCACTCTGACTATTTTCCTGTTCGTCGTATTCAACGCGGGTCCTTCCTCCTTCTTCATTAATTTACTGCATAACATCTGTAGCTGTCGATTCTTCTCCTCAACAAGTCTAGTTCAGATAGCTCTTCTTTCTCGGGTACCTTTTCATCTTCTATGTCATTTTCTATGGGGCAGGAAGGCTGTTTGAGTTCGTCTTCGGGGGTATGTGACAGCGATGATTCCACCTGCCCTCCAGAAGAAAAATTGAATTTACGCAAAATTTTCTCCATAATTATTTTCCTCTTTTACCTTTCAAGTAAAAGTAATTGATTATTTCAAGTGTGAATTAAATAAAAAACTTGAAGTATTTAGGTAATCTTAGAATTTCCTTAACTAAGGTCTGTCAGATTTTGGGTCGTTTCCCCCTCATCCTCTTTTTTTCAAATGCAGATTTTTTCTATTCAAAAATTCAAAAAAAAAAATAACAGTGAGTGGTCGCATGCAGTTTAAGTTGATATGCGTTACGCAGCCGTTAATATTTCCCAGTGATGTGCATCGTTTGTCCTTTCGTTTGTTTGTATATTTCTGGATAGGTTAGTTTGCTTTTCTTTTTCCATTTTTGTTGCTTTTATTTCTAAATAGAAAAATTTAATCGCCATACAGGACGAAGGTTTAAGAAAGAAAAAACATGGATCTAGATATTAGTTTCATTCGGTGGCGCATTTTAAATCTTATGGCGGGTAATTTGTAAAAGCTGAACAAAAAATATACTCAGTGTATTTTATACGTAAACCATTAACGGAGTTTATTTAGTAGGATATTGCGCAGTCACTGGGCAGAGCCACTACATGATTGAGCATGACTTGGAATTTGAGTCAAGCATGATTGGAAGGAGTCATAACGGGTCTCTGAGAAGGGTCATGCTGAGTATAGTTAAGAATTTGAGCAGGGACAACAGTGGTAGCAACCTCGACATCTGTCTTTGTGAGTTTAATTCCAGAACAAGGTAGCTGCGATGAGGAGGAATCCATTTTGGACTTGATCTCCCGTCTTTGCACTCACCTGGGCATGTAAAAATCAAACATAGTGAAGGTATGGGCATGTGAATTATAGATAACTGCCGTATAAAGGCAAGCATGCCATGTACATTCTCTCTACCTTGATAGAAGTGGCCTCCAAATGAAGTTAAGTAATTGGCGTGTTTTTTCTCCTTTTACTGTGCGCCTTAAAGTGGGGCAGGTCTAGTTTGTTCGCAATCAAGAAATACGCAGGCTTTTTTCTTGTTCTGTACAGGGAAGAGGACACGTACATGATTCAATCGTGTGAGTAACAGAATGGCGTGCGAAAAAGTAACGGCATAAGAAGCCAACAAATATGCAACATACAATACCTACCGCATAAAACAAATTGGTCTGGCCATGCCATTGTTGCAAACACTCCAACGAAGCGACGCTTGTGATATCATATACAAAAACAACAGCCTGTAGAAAAGGGGCAAACAATTGCAATGAAAAGCAAAAACCAAACAAATAAAGTACCCAGTTAGCTCCAGTGCGTCGAAGGTCATTAAGCTTCTATCGAAATCAGTTAGTGGGTAGGAGTGGTCACCGATTTTCAACGTGCATCTGCTGAGCCAGCATAGCAAGAAAAACATTTTAGATTCGATGGCAGTTCCACTGGCATCCCAAATCTTGAGGGTTGCGTGTTTTCCATTGGGGAAGAGATATAGTCTTCATGAACAAATCTACGCCCATCGTCCCGGCCTGTGGCTAGAATGGGCATTTAGTCGAACAGAATTGGGTTGCAAGGCTCGTTTTTCCTACACCAGGGGCCCCGAATAAGACAATCTGAGAACGGAGTGAAGAATATCAAAAATACAGTCATTGGGCGTGAAAGGTGAATTAATGGCACATGGTGATTATAATCAGCTTAACTTAAAAACTCATTTTATATAACAAAGAAAAAATATTTCTCCGAAAATACCTTAAATTCTGGAATGTGTACATTGTCTCCAGCCTCGTCCTCTTACGCTCAGGTCCAACACATTCTTTGATAATATAACTTTTTTATCCTTTTTCTCGGCAGTAGGAGGAGGTGAAGGAGGTGCTTCCGTCTCTGGCATTTCTGTACAAATTAGTTGCTATACGAACACTGCAGAAAAAATACAATTGTATCCCGCATGATGCATCATTTCAAATATGAAATGAAGTCTCTGTTAGTGTCTACGAAATCGCGAGGCACGAATGGTTTTATGGAAAGACGTTTGTAGTTAGAGGAAATCCGTTTTCGTGGAGCCCTATTCGCATATGTAAATACGATTGTGTGTACATATATATGAATGATGTATGTATTATTCATATATTTGTATAATAGAAGTATATATAGTAGATGAAGGGGTTCTGAAAGTGAGGAAACGGTTAATGAGGAGAGTCCGATAATTGCTGTGAATTGTTCACTTGCTCCTCTTCGGCTTGCTTCTCTATGTCTTTTAAGTTGTGTTTAATGAATTTCTCTTTTAAAATATTTGCAAACTATCCGTCTTTTATTATTGTTTCTCTCTTCGCTGGCCTTTCTCTTTCTGTTCTCCTCTCTGGTCAACTTAAAATTGACTGCAATGGTTGTGTTTTATGGCTACGTAAATAGATATACTCATTTCTCTGACAGGTCGAATCTGATGTAATTTAGATAGTTTTATGTGAGAGGGTTTTGAAAAATGTGTGATAGTGTTGAAAATGGTGATGAAAATGTTTACGCTTGAACAACATATTGCTTCCTACTAATGTGTGCCACAAATGTGTATGTCAAGTACATGACTACAGGGTAGATGTCAGACGCTAAAAAGAAGACTAAAGCTACCACAGAGAAGAAGAGCTGATCCTACGGGGGAACCTTTGAGCATAAAGGAGCAGACCTGCTTACCAACGGGAAATAGAATCTCTTCGCATGCAACTAGGTGAGTAGAGTGCATGTATGGACACGCAGAATAGGGATTTAGTGAGTGGTATTACGACTGTATATTTATTGTGTATGTGTGTGTGTGTGTGTTATACGATGTGTATACAGCAAATGCCACGATGAAGGGGGACATCCAATCCGCGAAATACTCAGTCTTATAGAGCTCAGTTGAATGAATTGGACGAGAGCATCAAGAAGGAGAAGGAGAGGACGAACATGCTCATGTCAGACCTTGTCAGGCAGTACAAATCGATGAGAGATGACCTCTCTAAGCAGAATGCTCAAGCTTATAAACGAAATCCAACAACTACAAAGACCAGATTAGTAAGTTTTGTTCTATTTGTTGTGCTAATAATGTCTTCTTTCTTGTTGTGTTTTTAGCCCCTCTGTTGCTTACGAATGCGTGTTGTTCTGCACGTCAGGTGCTGGAGAGAATGAGATAACGAGGAACTGCGGAGGATGAAGGAGGCAGAGCTGGCGTTGAAGGACACGGAGGTAGCGGAGTACCAAAGAAGATGGAGGACATGTCCGCTGATTTCACACACATGCTACAGGAGACGATAACGAAGATGAGCGAGAAGATCACGATAACTGCCCACTGGGACGCTGACTCTCACAATCCTTTGGTGAAGACATTGGAGAGTCACAGTTTGATCGGGCAGGGTGCTGGGGTGGGAGGGTCGGGGAACAATGAGCCTCTGAAGAAGACTAACCATGTCCTCAACGAGTGGAGAGGGAAGAGTGAAGAGAGAGAACAAGAGTGAAGAGCAAAGAGGAGCGAAGAAGGAAGGGGAGTGAAGTCCAGTATGGATGAATTAACAGTTGACCCAAGCAAGTAGTACAGTAGTAGAATGCACGCGCATTCCTTGATAGACATTTTCAGTCAGTGGTTGTTGGTATTGCGTTACCCTAGCTATGTTTAATAAAAAGTCGTATTTAAATCTAGTAGATA
Organism: Drosophila quasianomalipes; assembly: GCA_035043665.1. Lineage (NCBI taxonomy): Eukaryota > Metazoa > Arthropoda > Insecta > Diptera > Drosophilidae > Drosophila > Drosophila quasianomalipes. The sequence goes on along the minus strand of JAWNMU010000041.1, from coordinate 75,967 downwards.
GGTTTGCAGTTGCAGTTAGTGCATGGGTGATCATACACATGCACATACATGTGTACATAATGTATGATTGCGTATTTAACCTTTTGTTTATTGAAAATGAAGGTAAAGAAGTGCGGAGAAACGAACTTTAATTTGTTAGTGTTATCTTTGTGAGGAGGGCGTGACTAGAGCAGGAGTGAAAGGAAAAGAAACGGAATGGGGAATCGATTAGATGAGAGTATACGCGTGTATGATACGTCACTTGACCCTATCAATAAAGCTGACGAAAGGGCGAACGAAAGGACTATGCACTCAGAGACTTCTTAGCAAGGATGTACACGAAATGGTTTTCGTTGGAGTTGGTGATTTTTCCAACCCTAGTCCAACAGATGAAAGCGTGGGCTTACGAACCAAGAACATTGTGGATTGGATGAAATTGAACTCCTTTGAAGTGAACATCTTCTCTCTTCCTCGGGCCCCTTACAGCTCACAAGGATAAACGTTCCTCCAGGACGCAGCAAACGATATATGAGCGTGAGGCATTGCTGGATCAAGAGGTATGCGTCATTGTTGCACATTAAGCTGTCAAGCGTCCCTTTGTCCACAATCGTATCGAACAGTGGCTGCGGAAAACAAATCTTGTTGGAGATTGCAAATGTCCATCACCAAATCTAATAGTACGCATGGGAGAGTGATTACTCCTTGTGGTTAGTATGACGCATTAAAAATAATGATGGTAGGGAAACAATAGAGAATGTATCTATCAGAAGCGTTCGCTTGACCATGAACTTACATACTAGCCCCTCTTTTTTATCCCCAACCTTCTCTTGCATTTGTTTGATAACAACATCGGACGTGTCTACACTAGTCACTCGTTTGCTCAAATTGTTATATATTTCTTCGGATAACTCTGTGAGGAATAAGGGAATGGAAAACAAGTATGTCAATGAGAGTAGTAATGTGAGTTAGAGAAAGCACCTGGAAATCCAATCAATTGGCAACGCCAATGGAACTAGATGATACCTGAATTTCCGCATCCAACGACAAGTACATTTGATGTAGGCGAAATGTAAGGTTTCAGAGCGTGCTCAATAGCTGCGTAATTTTGATACCACTCGAATGGGTCTGTATCTACTGAATAACGACTGTTCCAATAATTTGATCCATCTCCATATTCTGCCATCTAGATTCGAAAATACGAAGTAAAGTGATATTTGTATGTGTGTTAATTATATTCTTGCTCGTTGAGAAAAATATATTGTCTTCTATAGATTAAAAACGTATATTTCTTTTGTTTCCTTCAACGAGTGAGCATCTCTCAGCCTTTCAAATTGAGATTTTTCGTGTTGTCCAATCTAACAACATTTGATTAAACTATTTTTCACTCGCTTGTATCGTGCATGTATTTGGATTTTATCGCTAATCAAGTTTGTATTACAAGTAATTTGAATGCAAGAGCATAAGCAGGATGTTGAATGAAATTTTAAATTCACTAACTAAGCTTGTTGATCTCAACCTGTTCACACCAACCATATTTTGTGCATATCTACCTATAACAGAGTTGCAGATGAGTGAGAAAACACTGATCTGGCAACCAAAAAATTTCCTTCAAGTGTATCAAGTAACCCAGTTGCTCCTGATAAGGTACGGGTAGAAATTGTCCCTCCCGAACATGCAGACGATGTGTATTTTGCAGGTAGACCTGTACCACTTCCCTCGGATGTCGATGTTTCATTGTTGTCGGAGACAGAGAAAGCGAGACCATATAGGATTCAATCATCATCTGAGTAGAGATATCGTGGATGTAAATGGGATTCGGAAAGAATGTTCTGGAGGGCTTTTTTCGAATGAGTACAGGAGGATTATTTGGCCTTTGCTGCTGGGACTAGACCGCGAAGACTCTGATGTAGACTACGCCAAGCTGATAACGCATGGGCATAGAGACTACTACCAGATAAATAAGGATGTGGTGAGATCGTTCAATGGGATGGACGTGACAAAGAATGACAGCGAGGAGACGCGGAGAGAGCGTCGGAGGCTGCTTGCTCGAGTGTTGCATGGGGTGTTTTCTAAGGATCAATCGCTCTTCTATGTGCAAGGTGCGCTTTCTTCTTATTCTCATGGGTGCATTATCTATGGGTATGCGGTGCGGCGTATGGTTCTCTCTGGGTTGTTGCGTGGATCAGTCGCCTTTCCTATAATAGAATATCATGATATCATGTGTCTACCTTATCGTGTGGCCATGCTATTCTATCTGTTTTTTATCTAGAGATAACCCATCTTTATCGATCATCGTGTTATGTTCCCATCTTTAGCTGTATACTTCTCTCGATCCCTTTTCTTCATAGACTAATATCTCTGGCATGTCTCCTGTTACTTTCCCTTTCACCCCCACTATTTGCTTACGTATCTCCCTTTCGCCCCCATTCTCTCCCCATATATCTCCCTTTCGCCCCCATTCTCTCCCCATATATCTCGTGTTGGCTCTCTTATTTTTTGTCACGTAGGCTTCCATGATATAGCAGCAGTGGTAGTCCTCGTTTTCAGCGAAGAGAAGGGAAGAGTAGAAGAAGAGAAGAGAGTGGAAGAGAAGAGAGGGGGAAGGAGATAAGAGAGAAGAAAAGAGGGGGAAGGAGAGAAGAGAGAAGAGAAGAGTGAAAAAGGAGAAGAAGGGGAAGGAGAGAGCTTCAACTCTTCTATCCCAGACTCTTCATCTCTTCCTCTTGACCTCTCCCTCCGCATTTCTTCCTCCAAGTCCTCCTCTTCCTCATCTCCTCCCCTCCCTCCCCTCTCCCTCCCTCTCTTCCTCCTCCTCCCGTTCCTCCCCCATCTCCATCTCCCTCCCTCCATCTCCCCTCCCTCCATCTCCCCTACTCCCTCTTCCCCTTCTTCCCCTTCTTCCCCCCATGTCACCTTCTGCTTCTCCTTCCGTCTCCACCCTCCCTTCCTCTCTCTCCCTTCCTCTCTCCCGCACTCCTCCCCCGGTCTCCCTCAACTGTATGCATAGACGAGAGCACTTGTTTCTCAGTGGTAAACGCGATTGCGCATTCCCTCTGTCGCCCCCTGCTTTCTTCATCCCTCTCCCCCGCTATCTCCCTTATGTCTCTCATATTTCCTCTCCTCCGCCTCTACTGCCCCCTGTCTTTCTCTTCCTCCACGCCTCCAACGCGAATGCCTTCTTCTCCGTCTCCTGGTTGTTGACATGGATGTCCCACGACTTCTCCTCTCTCGCCTCCGTCCTTCCCCTCTTCGACCTCATCCTCTCCTCCCACCCCCTCTTCCTTGTCTACCTCTCGTCTGCCCTCGTCGTATCCCTCAAAGACTCTTTGCTGCTCTCCGACATAGACATGGCGACTGTGCACTGTTTCTTCCAACACCTCCCGCCTGGACTGGAAGTAGGAGACGTCGTTCGCGTAGCGATCGACATGTGGAACACTGTGGGAATCGATGTTCTTTTGAGAGAAGTCGAAGAAGAGAACAAAGAGAGGGAGGGAGGGGGAGGGAAAGATAGGGAAAGACAGGGGGTGGGGGAGGGGTGGGATCGAGGAGAAAGGCGGAAATAGGGCGAAAAAGGGAAGGGGGAGGGGAGACAGTGTGGGAAAGGGAGTGGAAGGAGGAGAGGGCGGGGTGCTTTCTCCTGGACTAAAGTGTATATTTCGCTGTGTGGAGAAGAGGAAGGAGTCTCTTAGGGCGAAGCGGGCAAAGGGGAAGGGCGAGGGGAGAAGGGGAGGGGCAGAGCGGACAAGGAAAGAAGCGAGGGGGAAAAGAGTATGGAGGAAGAAGGTGAGAAGAGAGAGGTAGAGAAGGGAAGGAAAGAGAGAGGAGGAAGAGAAAGGAAGGGGGAGGGAGAAGATGAAGAGAAGCCGTACTTGGACTTGATGAAGACCCCATTCGAGTTGGTGGAGTGGGAGAGGGAGGAGAGGAGGAGGAGGGAGGAAGAGAGGGAAGTGCAGCGAGAGATGATACTACATAGAGATTGCTCCTCATCTTTTATGAGAGAGATACAGCGGAGGGGAAAGATCCAGAAGGGGGAGGGAGAAGGGGGTGGAGTGGTGAAGAACCAAACTGGCAAGATGGGGAAAGGGAAGGAGAAGGAGAAGGAGAAGATGAAGCGAGGGAAGGGAGTGGTGGAGAGGGGAGGAGGAGGAGCAGAAGAAGGGGAAGGAAGCAGGGAGGAGGTAGCTGATAAGACTGTGGGGAAGCGAGAAGGAAGTAAAGAAGAGGGGAAAGGAGAGGAAGGTAAGGGAAAGAGAAAGGAGAGGGAGTGGGCATGAGAGTGGTACCCAACGTGAACGACTACATATGCGGAGGAGGAGGAGCAGATGTGTTGGACGAAGAGATATGGGGAAGGGGTGGGCGGATTGACAGGAGGAGATGCAGAGACGAGTGGGGAAGGGGAAAGGGAAGGGAAGGGAAGGACGGTAGAGAGAATCTCGGGGGGGTGGGTCCTCGGGTCAGGACAGATGTCTAGAGAAGGCAACTCCAGTCAATGGGGAGGAGAGTGGAGAGAAGGGGGAGATAGGGAGAGGGGGAGGCGGAGAGGAAGACGTAAAGGGGCAGGCAAAGGGAAAGGGAGAGGGAAAGGAAGGGTGCGAGAGAGAAGGAGAGGTGGAAAACGAATATTTGTGTGTCAAACAATTCGTCAGAGTAATCGGAGATGAGGAAGAGGAAGGTGAGGAGGATGAAGAAACTGCAGGGGAGGAAGAGATGGAGGAAGGGGAAGAAGGAGACGGAGATGCTAGTGGAAGGGTAGGGAAAGGGGGAGAGGGGGGACGAGGTCTTTCGGGCTCAAGAGGAGGAAGGTAGGAGGGAGGGAGCAACTGCCGAAGGAGCAAGCGCAAGAAAAAGCAAGAGAGGAGGAAGAGAGAGGAGAGGAGGGAGAGAGAGGAGAGGAGGGAGGGAGAGAGAAAGGAGAGAGGAGGAAGGGGAGAGACGGTTTTAGCGTAGTTCGCAGTTCCCTGTTCAATGAAGAAAACGATGGATGGGACCAAAAAGAACGCACGGACGACGAACTGAGAACCATTCTAATTGAGAAATACAAGCACGCATATTCCGACCTCGAGATCGTATTCAAAGGAACGTCCGATTTGCATCGAGAAGGGGGGTGGGGATCGAGAAGGGGAAAAGCAAAGCGAAGCGCAAGGAGGAAATAACCGCACAGCTTCTGCTCCCTCTCCTTCGAGTATTCGTCTTCCTCGCCCGCTTCTTCCTCGTCTGACCCTCTCGCCTCTCCCCCCTCCTCTTCCTCTTCCTCTTCCTCTTCCTCCTCGCTTTCCCTCTCTGTATCTCCCGTATCAGCTGCACTTCCCTTCATCTCTCCCTCCGCCTTCTTCTGCAACTGCCTCTTCTCCCCCTACGACTTTTCTTCTCTTGCTAGCATCAATGATTTGGACCCACACAATCTTTCCTCTTATTTATCGAAGCCAGGGAATCAGTCTTCATCCTCCTCCCTCCCCTTCTTCCTCAAATCCCTCTTCCCCCACGTCGCATCCTACGCGTCGTCTTCCTCCCACTCTGCCCCCTCGTCTCCGCCCTCTCCTTTCTCCCTCCCCCTTTGAGATTATGCACTACGCGGGTCTCTTGTGCTTAGACGTGCTTTCCCTAGCTCAGTTCCCAATGGAGACATCAGTTACCGGTACACACGGGTCTATATTCCCCTCTTCAACTGTGTCTTCTTCTTCTTCTCCTTCTTCTTCGTCATCGCCCTCTTCTGGATCTAGCTCTCCTTCGTCTCCTCATTCTGCTGACAATGATGATGATTCTAACTCCTCTTCCCCCGCATCTGCGCTTGGGAAATTCGTCGTTGCCTCTGCCGTTGGCGTTGCATGCATCGCATTTGCATCTAGCATTCTCATTAACTCTACACACATTGGATGAGACAGGTATACCGGTGTATGAAATCTCTCCTCTTTCTTTGTTCGCCTTCCATTTCTCTGTATTACATATATTTTATGATGTGCATGTGCATGGCCAGTGAGTGCCATGTCCCTCTTTTGTTTTCCTGTACGTTTATTCTTTTTTTTGTTCATTGTACAAGCTATATATATTGCCTCGTGTGAGGTCAATCAACCAAGGTCTTTTCCTTCTTTCGCGTGAATAAACCCTCCAATCATAATGAGATTCTGTGTATTTAGCGTCTTGTTAATATATTCTTTCGTGTATGTATGTTGCCTCATATGAAAACGATTGAATTCTTAATTCTAAATAGTTTACCTCTCTCCTCTCCACCTCCTCTACTACTCACATCACTATCCATCTCCATTCCCTGATCATGGTCTACTATACGGGGCATCAGTGCCAATCTCGCAACATCATCACTCCATTCCTTATTGAAGAAGATAAGGTACATGTTCTACTTCCTGATAAAATAATATCTCAAAAAAACCGTATATATGGGTACTAAACTGTGTCTACAGCGTAAAATATACGCCTTAAATTCAATATAATATTCATCAACTTTAAGTGGGAATAAAAAAAACACATAAATTTAATAACGAATTTTACTGACATATATTAAAATAAATTAATTTACAAATGTGTTTTCACGTATTTATTTTCTGTGTATTCATGTTTTTAATGTCATATTTTGTATATTTTCATGTTTTGCGCACTTTTGAATATAGAAGTGCTTCATAAAGTTTTGGACAAAATGCAAAACTGGTTTGTATCTAGTTCATGACAAAGAACAGAAGATTATCAATACAGCTCCAGTGTTTGATAAGCTATCATTTTCTATAGGATATTGCGATGATGAAGAGCCAAAATAAATCAATTAGTAATTATAAAGCTTATTTCAGTAACTATAGCACTTATGGTTAGTTAAATGACTTAATTTCTGTTATTACTTTTCAATTAGACAAGTGTACTTTCAAATGTTCCACATATTGTGACCATTTTTTTTTCTTTTAACCTGTATCCTTTGTATGTTTACAAATGCATACACCACTATCATAAAAACGACTTTTAATTCAGACTGAACAAATCAAAAACAGTTTTTATAACGATTGGAAATATGAATTCTCATAATCCCCCCTGCTTTTCCCATCTATCTTAACTCCTCGTTCTTCCTCTTCCCCTCCCTCTCCGTTAATTACATACAAAAAAGTACATACCTGGTATGTCATACCAACATACTAGAGTATAGATGCATCAGACAACATACAAAAAACAACATTTATTCGATGCAACTATTGTGTGTGGGATACACTGCCAAACACATGCATTATATGTACATTTGACGCAGTTTTAATTTTTAACACAGTTGTTTTGTTTTGTGTTTTCCTTTGTTGAACGAATCAAATACATTACATGATGTTGTAGACATGTTCGAACAACAGAAACAGCTCGTTAACGTATGGAACGAGATACAGAGATATCTTAAGTATGTACAATGGAAAAAAAACAGGAATCGTATGAATGATAGCACCAGTATCGATGCATTTTAGTTTCTCTTTCTGAGCACGCATACCCTCACACCAACATTAAGACGCAGCGTTGTAAAGCGAATACTGAACAAAGGGAACGCACAAAGACAGAGAAACGCGTCGGAAAATAACTAACAACTTAGTACTCCTTCAAGGCGGCAACAGCCTCCTCCCACTTGGCGGAGGGATCCTTCTTCTCCTTGAGGGCATCCACGACCTCCAACAAGTACTCGTTGATCTTCTCCACTGCCTCCCAGTGCTTGTACTTGCCGTTCTTAGCAGTTTGCTCGGGGGTGTAAAGGTACCCCTCCCATTTCTCTTCAGTGATCTTCTTGAGGGCGTTGGCGATCTCAGGTGTAGGTGGATTGCACCACTGTGAGAGAATAAAAGTAAGAGCAACAGAAGTGACAAAATAAGAGATATCACACACACATCATTAGCTAACATATACGCTGACTACACATATACGAGTAGGTGGAGTGAAAAAACTGTGTATGCTCGAATATAACGCACGCCAGGAAATAAAAAACAGTCATTGGTCTGAATAGAAAAGAGTAGAGATACGAGAAGAAACAAGATACGAAGGGAGAGACAGGGATTAACCAACTTACATCCGACGAGAGCAGCGTTGATGACAGCGGTGGGGATCCATCCCTTGATGTCAGCGTTGAACACAGCCTCAAACACAGTCTTAGTGGGGTCGGAGGCAAGGGGATAGATACGCCACCCGCCTAGAAGAAAAAAGAAAAATGAGTGAGGGAAAAGACAGGAGTGATGTGGAGGGAAATAGAAAAACAAGATATTATACACGCACAGTTACACGGGTAATTATTCAACACAACAAACACAGACACGAGATACAGTTAGTTAACATGCTGTGATAATAATGCATCTTCCAAGAACATCTGAAACAATAAAGAGAAATCAAGAGGTCTGGGAGTTTAAGTGGACCACGCCTTAAAAGCTGAATCACGATTAGACTACCAAGGGTTTTATGGCCCCACAAAGCAACTTCAAGTTTCCACACTGTATATATCAATAATATGAGCTCACTCCACAAATCGATCGGCTAATTCAAACAGTTAACAGTGATCTATCTATACTTACTGGTTCCACAGTGCCCACGAACTTTTCCCTTCTGGTCAGGCTTTCCATCGTAGAGGACGGAGGAAAGGAACACCTGGACACATCCAGGGATCTTGTCATAGAGCTCAATGGTTCTAAGGTCAACAAGGTCTCTAGAGCTGATGACTCCCTTGGCGGCGTACTCCGTGTAGGTGATGTCGGTGAGGGAGTTGATCTCGTAGAAGGTGTCGAAGGCAACGGCAGAATCTCTCCAGGTGTAGCTGGTGATGTTGCGGACCAACAAGTCGAACGTAGTCTTCACATCTGCGTCAATACACAGCCCTGCAGAGGTACACATCCATTCCCTTTGCAGCAGAGATTTCGTTGTCTCTGAGGTAGAACAACTTAATGTCAAGTTCCTGATCCTTAGGAGTCCACTTAGAGGAAAACTCGGGAGAGAGGAGCTTGTTGAAGAGCTCTCTGTCCTTCTTAACAATTTCGAGGTATTCAGCGTCACTAGGCATTTTTTTTACAGGGTTGATCACACAGTTATGGCAATTCTGCACATGTAAGCGTGTGAGTTGAAATGAAAAAAAGATATTTTAGAGAAGTGTGCGCACGTGATCCAACGATGACGTACTGACATGCTTCCCAGACTACTCTATCGTTTTCTGTCTTGTTTCAAGCAATTGCCTTCATATACATACGACTTGTATGCATTTTTACCGCCATACGATCAATATACATATCAGATTTTTCTTTTTTATCTTACATCTGTTTTGAACTGTATTGATGCAAACAGCCTTTCGGCAAATACTCTTATTGGCCAAGAATGCTGCTCTAATATCCAATTTAAATGCATATTAGAGCATGTGCTTATTATCGTCATTTACCCTAACCAATCACATTCAACGCATCCTTAATTTTCCACATCTAGTTCTCACAGAAATTTAATTCGTGGCACAACCTAAAAATACCCTTTAATATTCCAGTGCAACTGGCTATTTAATGCATTTCAACACTAGTATTGACTGAATAGATGTACTTGATTTTTTCGACAAAACAAACAATACAAGTTTTCCATATTTTGTATTCCGGAATCTGGATCCTAGTAGTTAGTCAGATGACATGCGAACAGTTGGTATCCAATGGACAGTATCCATATAGAGATAGTTATTTCAACGCACCATCAAGGGGAAACATGCGATGTGGTCCATACATGCGTGTGTTCTATTCACTCTCCCAAAAACAAGTTTACATGGAGTAATTGTAGCAAGAGATAGTGCAAGGGAAGATTTGTAAACTTACTGGGATGAATGCATTTGCACATAAAACAGTAAAAAAACGCAAAGAAACGAGCAGGATATAGTTCTAGATATTGTACCACCACCATACAGACTTGCTTATGGAATGTATCCTTTTGTCTGTAGAAATACTTGACCACACTTCTTGATAACAACCCCTCAGGTGTATCTTCAGTTTTGAATAAAAGAAACTGCATTGGAAAGACTCTTTAAACATAAATTACTTAGAATTGGCTTCATTGATTTTTTTTCGTATTTTGCAGATCACCAAGATCAGCTATATCCCGTGATTTAACAAACAATTTTCCTACATATATTCAGTACGTGCGGTATTTAAACGGATGTCTGTCTATTCCGTTTTTTTTTTCCATCGCTTCTCTCTGCATTTGGCTTTCCTGTGCTCATTCTGCACTATTCATTACTCTAAAACATAATTATTCGAACCTACTTGATTCTGTACGGTATTCCATTCCATTGGGTGCATTTTCGGTTTATACTGATATAGGTTTACTAGGAAATAATCTTAATTACTTTTCTTTTTGCAACCTACAACATTCTAACCTTGACCTCAAACAATCATATATCCAGCAGTTCTAAAACCGAATATAGTCTTCAATTAAGATGTTTCAAGTATCTAAGAAACCAGTTAATAACTTTTTTGCGACAGAGTCGCAGAATGTGTTCGTAATTGGTCCTTCGTCAAGTGGAAAGACTGAGCTAGCAAGGAATCTGAGTTTATGGAGAGAGGTGAGAGGAGGAATTGTAGAAGAGAACTGTCTGTCTAATGTACCCTACTCTCCTTCTGTTGCGATACAATGCTACAAAACGAATGTGCAGACAAATGGGTAAGTGATGGTTCCTTTCCTTTCCTTTCCTGTCCTTTCCTTTCCTTTCCTTTCCTTTCCTTTCCTTTCCTTTCCTTTCCTTTCCTTTCCTTTCCTTTCCTTTCTTTTCCTTTCTTTTCCTTTCTCTTCATTTCGCTACTCTTCCTTACAAGCGTGGGCGTTTTCTGTACCTTCTCCGCAAACATCATCCCTATCCCCATCACTTCGCTCAGAGTCCCTCTGAGCCTGGACATATGGGACTGTCCTGGGAGTGAGCGGAACAGAGTATTTGTGTCGGAGTTGTTATCGACTGCATCTGTGGTGATCATCTGCGCTTCCCTCGTAGACAAAACATCTTTCCAAAAGGCAGTGTACTGGCAACAAGAGGTGGAACGAGTGCTGGGGAGAAAGAAGACCTCAAAAAAGGATGCCCTGGTGATCTTTGCGATCGGGTTTTCAGACGATAAAGAAAGACAAGTCATTGACACATATATATCAAAATTCATCAAATCTCTCTCCACTCCCTCTGTCACCTACAGCAACAAGGTATGCGCATCTGCTGTGTCTGTTGTTACTATACCCTCTTTCCTTCCTTTCTATTCTCTCTACCTTGCTCCCTCTTTATCCTCTCATCCAGCCTTCCCTCTCTTCTATGCCTCCGCCCTAATTCACCTCGTTGTTCCGAGCCCTCCCCCTTCTTCACCCCACTATTTTCTAATTTTCTAACCCTCTTTCTATTTACTACTCCGTACTATTCCTTACCACTTACTTGCCTTCCTTCGCTCACCCTTTTCGTTTGCTTTTCGATTCTACTCTTTCACAATTTCTCCTTTTATCGCCTTCGTTCTTACCCTTCTGCTCGCCTCCCTCCCCTCCCTCAACATTCCCCCACCTCCTTCACCCACCGCCTTCCTCTTCCCACCCTCCCGTCGGATGAATACAACACCTCTACTGCCCGTTCCCTCTCCAGAACTTGTCTGGAATGTCTCAAATCCAAAGTCTGATCAGCGCCTTTTGTTTGGAAAAAAACAGACTTTAAGAAGAGAGATTAAGAGACTAACAAAAAAGAAGAAAAAGGAACAAATAAATACGTCTAAAAATTTATGACTTTCTCTTTTTTTATGGACTGAAAGCTTGAATTTTATTTACTGAGTGAAAAAATAAAAGACCTAATAGTGAATGGTGGTAAATGCTGCAATTTCCTTAGCCATTGAAACAAAAAATAAGGCCTGTACGAGGATTGAACTCGTGACCTTCCGCTTACTAAGCGGGTGCTCTACCACTGAGCTAACAGGCCATTACATGGCAAAAGATTTATGGAATTATACCATTATTGAGACTTCGTACATTCATTACAATTGTAATTTTAGCTTAGTTCTTGATATGAACACAGCACTACATCGAGCTTATGACGCTCACCCAGAAAAAACAAACAATATGAAATTAACTTTTATTTATTGCAACAAAAAGAAAAGGGCTTCTGAGAAATTTACAGAGAAGATCCAGCCTTGGCGGCAACTCCGGGCCAGGCGTCAGCAGCCTCCTTGGCGACGGGTCCGGTGATAGCAGATCCCTTCATCTCTCCCTTGGGGTTGACGATGACTCCAGCGTTGTCTAAAGGAACGACAAAAATAACCAAGGAAATTATAAATTAGATTCGTTCGTGAGTCAAATAATTCAAAAGGATAAACAGAACAGATGAACTAGTCTCCCCCTTCCTCAATTAATAATAAATGCACCATCATTTCAGAGACACAAGACATCAACGATTACACCACGCGAATAAATTCATATGCAATTCCATTCGAGATAGCTAAATGAATTTGTGTGAGAGGAAACACCCTCTCTTCAAAAAGTGAATCATGCAAAAGCAACATACCCTCGAACATGATGAAGTATCCCTCGGGACGTCTCCAAGCCTTGCGCTGACGGACAACGACAGCGGGGGTGACTACACATAGTGGATAGGAATACATTACATAAACGTTAGTCAATAGTTAACAGAGGTATTTGATCAACAAAAGAAAGTAATGCAGTTTGGGCCTGAACAAAATTGATGCTATCTTCATCAATAATAAAATCAACATACTCTTCTTTCTGAGCTCAGGCTTTCCCTTCTTGACAGAAGCGATAACCATGTCTCCAACAGCAGCAGCAGGGAGACGGTTGAGGCGACCTCCAATTCCCTTCACAGCAATAATGTAAAGGTTCTTAGCTCCAGTGTTGTCAGCACAGTTGATGACAGCACCAGTGGGAAGACCCAAAGTAACACGGAACTTGGATCCGGTAACACCACGACCTGTGGAATTCAGTTTTTTGCGTATACGAAAGAAATTAATGGGTTAGTGGGCTTATAAATGGTGGTTGTGATAAAAAAATGGTGCAACTAGAAAAAATAACATCATAAAACAGGGAAATATTCAGGTTTTTAAAAACGATAAATTATAATCTGGATGACAGAATCACAAACCACACAAGAAGCTTTTATATCAAGCACTATATACTTACCACGAGAAGCCATTTTCTATTTTCTCTTTGTTAATAGAGAGTCTATTCTATCTACTTTCGTCAATCATGCAAATATATAATAAATATCTGAAAAAAATATACTTGTAAACATTGTGAATAAATTAGGAAAGTCAAATATAGTGTTTACTTTTATTTCATTTACGAATTATATCTGTATACATAATATCGCATCGATTGTATTTTTGACTGTCATGTCTGCATCGTAAACATACATATTTTTTGAATTCTTGTTTGAAGAATGGATAGAAAAATCATCTTTTTTTTCTTTTTCAAAGCATAAAGCTACTTTGTTTATCAAATACAAAAGGTGGCCTAGAAATACCACCGGCCAATTGCCAGCCTATTTTGTACACACCATGCTACTGTATAATTGATAATGCGTTGGCTGTTTTAAGGAATATGAACGAATGAACAGATCGACATCTCCCCACAGCGCATGCTGCATTATGCACTCTACACATATATGCGAACTGTAATGTCCATGCTACATACAAATACTCAAGGCATATATAACATAATACAATTTGAAGGGTTTTTACATATTTGTATTCGTATGTACGTTGCTAAGAAAACAGGGGGAAGGAAACAAAACGCATGCACGCACAAAATGAGGACCCTCAAGGAAGTACAAAGAAGACAAAACCGTTCAATAAGAACACTTAGTATACATGTATCTTATTACTATGTTGATTAAGCCGTGATTGGAAAAACAAATGTTTTTTCGTTTTCTCTTATTTCCAGAGGTTGACTGAGCACAAAGGCATGCATTCGCATCTCCTTACACATGCAATATAATCCCGAACCCGTGCCGATTCTACCATCCATGCATCCTTTCCTTTACGTAAACGTAGTTCTTATCCCTTGCAGAGTCATACCTTACTTAATTGTAGACATCTTTTCATTCTATTCCTCTTCAGCCTTTCCTATTGACTTAGAAAGAGGAGTTACAATACAATAAACGATAGGTATTTGTATGCCACAAACGAAAACACTTATACTAACACTTATGAACATTCAGCGTTTATCCATCCACGTACAAAAGCCCTTATTCATCAGTAATCTGCGTAGTGTTCGTATATATGCTATCTGCATATATATTATGAATAATGCTATGAAAACGGGAGAATATCAGTTACCCAATAACAAGGTGTACATCAGTTTTAATCTGTAAATTGTTCTAGTACCAATAGAAAATTCCCATTTTCAGGTATTACACAACTCCACATATGTAATATGCTATGCACTAGTTATATGCTTTATTCTCGCTAAATTATGGCTAATCATTCCACAATTCAGAACTTGAATACATTGATGCATTGTTTTGGCTAGGGATAAATATGACGAGAGTTGGATATGATACTAATCAAACTTTATTCTTTGCCTATCTTTACATTGTAACTTTTACCGCTCTTTTGTACATGCTTCTTATCGACAATACAACGTTAATTCCATTCGAAATAATACGTATGGGTGATTGCATTGCTTTAATAACAGGAGAGTTCAATAAGTGTGACAGAACATACATTTATTCGTGAGAAACCCACATCTGCACCCTTATAAAAGTAAATTCTCAGACCAAGCACATACACAATGGATCAGTTCTCTCAAACGAGCCCCATTCAGAGAGAGACGATAGTGGTTGACCCTAGTTTCACTCTCTCCCGCACCATGGACGAGGCGATCGACGTGAGCCCCGCAACCTACCATCCCTCCGACATATACTGCAGCACGATTCGCCGTGCCCCCACGACCAAGTTTTCTAAAACGCCTCGTTTCTCGGACAACAAGCTGCTGTACACCTCTCGCCACATGAGTCAAGATTCGCTGGGAGTAGGGAGCCCTGGACCAAAATACAACCCTCGTCGCCCTGACATCAAGAATAGTCCTGCGTACTCCTGGGGAAGGCCGGGAGACGTGCTGCAAGAGGAAAGACACCGCATCCTGCAGGCGCAGTCACAGATGATGAACGTTGGCCCTGCGACATACAGCCCCCAAACCACTTTGACGAAACAGAGGACACGCAACGCAGCCTTCTCTCAGCAAAGGAGGTTCCCTGTCCCAGTGGGACAGCACACTAATGAAGAGGACTCCATGGCCGTCGGAGAAGTGGGCCCTGCATATAAAGGAACCATTGCCAGGGCGTCGGAGTACTCTTTTGGAGTGAGAGAGGGACCCAAGTCGTACCTGCGTAAATCCAAGAGGGCCGACCGCTCTGATTTTCTTACATACTCAGTAAAGGGAGGTATAGCTAAACCGGCCACTCTCGACAACCAGATTGGTCCTGCAGACTATGCCCCCGAGGGAGGGAACTGGAATCAAAAGCTGATGCCCAGGCCCCCGGTAGAGTATTCATTCTCGAAGGAGTCCAGGTTCCCCAAGCAGAATGTACAGTTCATCTCAGCAGAGCATTCTAAGTCCACCGCTGGGCTGATCTCGCCTGGACCTTGTTACTACGATGCCAAGGACTCTTGCTTCAACAAAGTCTCATCACAGTCCAAACCTTCTTCGATGAAATGGACTCCGTAGGTCAAGTATATAGAAGGGAGGGGAAAGAGAGGGAAAGAGAGGGAAAGAGAGGGAGGAAGAGGGAGGGAAAGGGAGGGAAGACCGAGAGGGGGAAGATATCAGAAAGGGAGAGAGAGGGAAAGAGAGGGAAAGAGAGACAAAGGGAAAAACGGAGGGAGAGGAGTGTCTAAGAGAGAGACAGTGCAAACAAAGCGGATCAGAGGAATGGGGAGAGGAAGGAGAGAGCGGGGTAGGGCGGGGTTGTTCCGTACGTAGGTGTACGTATGCGTATGCGTATGCGTATGTGTGTGTGTGTGTGTGTGTGCGTATACCCACACATGCTACGCGCTTTACACACGATTTATTCGTGTTGGTGTGTGTGTATGTATGCATGTACACATCAACCGATACATATACATATGCAGACGTGTGATATTCATGTTTACGCGGATATGTACGTGGTTGACAAACGCATATGTATGTATTGAATTGTGCAATACAGCCATACAATCATACTTATACACGTGCATACATAGTTTATATGAAAGGGAGAGAGGAGGAAGAGAAAGAATAGGAAAAGAGAGGGAAAAGGCAGGAAAAAGGCAGGGAAGAGGGAGGGAAGAGGGAGGGAAAAGGGATAGCTTGATATATGCATGATGGTGGAGTCGAAAAGGGTGATGGGGAGGGGGTAGACGAAACATTAGTGGAAAAGGAAAGGGGGATGAGTGGGGATCAAGGGGGAGTAAAAGGGGAGTAAAGGGGAGTAAAGGGGGAGTAAAGGGGGAGTAAAGGGGGAGCAAAGGGAAAGTAAAGGGAAAGTAAAGGAGGGGTTAATGAGGGGCAGAGGGGGAGTAAGGGGAGGGAAAGGGAGAGTGAAGGGGAGGGAAAGGGAGAGTGAAGGGGAGGGAAAGGGAGAGTAAAGGAGAGGGAAAGAGAGAGTAAAGGGGGCGGAAAGAAAGACGAAGGTTTTCCTCTCTTTCCCCTTCTCCCTTCGCTTTGCTCCTATCCCTTCCCTTTGCCGTCCCTTTTCCACCCCTTTGTCCTCTCTTTTCCATCTCTCTGCCCCCCCATCTTCCTCCCCCTTTCTTCCTTA
Source organism: Drosophila quasianomalipes (assembly GCA_035043665.1). Taxonomy (NCBI): domain Eukaryota; kingdom Metazoa; phylum Arthropoda; class Insecta; order Diptera; family Drosophilidae; genus Drosophila; species Drosophila quasianomalipes. The sequence goes on along the minus strand of JAWNMU010000041.1, from coordinate 59,244 downwards.
TATCTTTCCTTTCGTTTCTCCCTTTTCTTTTCGTCTCTTTCTCCCCCTCCTGTCTCCCATCGTCTAGCCTCTCTTCGCCCCTCTCTTCTTCGCTCTCTTCTCCATTCTCTTCTCCCTCTTCTTCTCCCTCTTCTTCTCCCCTCTCTTCTCCATTCTCTTCTCCCTTCTTCTCTATGGTCCTCCCCCTCCCCTTCTCCCCTTTCTACCTGTTCTTGAATTGATCTTCTTCTACCCTCGCTTCCGTTTCTATCTCATCAACGAGACTACTCCCTTGCTCCTCTGTATTTGTTTCTCGCGTCGCAGCTGTTGTTTTTGAGCTAATGTTTATCACTGTTACCTTCGCCGTTGTTCGTGCGAGTCGCTTTCATTTTTATTTTTATTTCTGTTGTCCTTGTCGTTGTCTTTGTTGTTGCCGTTGCCGTGGCCGTCTAGATTCTTTTATCATTGCATTTTAATTCGTTTTCTTCGGTGTTTTATTTATTCTCGCCTTCATCTAATTTCACTGGCTCACCTTTCCGTGGATTTCTTCTGCCTTTACACCAGTGCTTGCTATTTCCATTAGCAGTTCTTTCCTTTTCCGCTTTAGTTTTGCATTCGTTTAGTTTCTATGCGATTGTGCGAGGGCATTGTGCTATTTGCTACTGTGCTTGTCTCTCATGCACACGCTTTATCATATTTATTATACACATGTATTCACATTCGTAGCATTGCTTAGGAATAGAGGGCCGCCATGTGCCTGTATTTATCTGTAGTTTAGGCACTCCAGTGCTCATTCATATTTCCAACGAAGAGCATACTCTAGTAAAACTGTATGTTAGTCAACTAGTCCACTAACTTATACATCAAACATACATTGGGAAAGACGAGGATGAGTGTAACCAGCAAACAGTCAAAGAAACGGACACACAAGCAAGCAAGAAGACAAGCAAACAGACGAATACACAACAAACACAATATACACATATCCAAATAAAGAGCACGAGGACTCACACTAACGTTCAAGTAAAGTTTTCCCAGAAATACAAACACTTAGGAGGATACCCTAACGCTGCTTGGGAATACTCCATGGGCACCGGGCTAGTCACAGGAGGGAACTACGGGGACTACTCGATGTGCAACGCTTACCCCTTCCCCCTTGTAACCACCACACCAACGACCCCTCCCTCCCCAACTGCAAAGACTTCGACTTCTCCACTCCCTCCTTCCTGCCTACACGTCTGTGACAGGCAGTCGACCTACAACGAAACTTTCAGACAAGATAAGCACTTCTTCGAGGAAGCATACACCGTATCGAGGGATGGGAATGTCATGCTCGAACCGTTTGAGTTGGTTAGTTATTAATTTCCCCCATCAAGGCGGTTCATACTTTGCTATCCTTTGGATGAGCACTGCATAGTGACGTTGTTAAGGGCTTTTTATTTTCAATAAATTGTCAGTTGACGAAAAAAAAATTGTCTACCTTTGACCTCTTCTCATTACATTATAATTCATATTTCATATCGTATTACCATTGCCAACTACCCAACCCCGTCTTGGCCCCTTCGCTGTCCCTTCTTTCTTTTTTCTTTCTGTTTCTCGCTTTCGCGATTCTTCAGTCTTTCTTTCCTCTTTCTTATACGGGCCATACGACCGACTGAACCGAATCACGTCGAAACTGAATGCGGGCATTCACAGGTCTTGTTCGAAGGAGAACTCTATTTGCACGTGTCTAATAAAACTACAACAATAAAATGTTGCAACAACAGAGAGCTGCAAGTAATGCTATTGAATTTTTATTCAAACATAGGTTGCTTTCCTATGAGATTCACTTTGGAGGGTTGGTATTCATTTCGGAGCACTCGTTTCAAAGTATTTCACATGATGCCAGACGAATGAGTACTTCAGATATACCACCTACTGATACACTTCTCTCGTGAGATATTTCTCTCTTGAAATATTTATTCCCTGAGGACTCCATCTACATCTTCAATGGAATACTTGCGGGTGACGGAATCGAAGAGTTCTTTGTTCTTCTCGTATATCTCATTCCTTACGAGCCAAACGAGCTTCCTCTCCCACTTTGTTTCTCCGAGCAGAGCGACAACCTGGAAGCCAAGGCTCTTGAGGAAGAGGACAATCTGTCTGTCTACGTCGTTTCGCCACTTGAGAGAATCGAGGAGAGGAGGAGGAGCCTGCTTGCATTTCTTCCATCTCCTCTTGCACGACTGGTAGCATTTCCAGGGCTGGGGCTCAATAAGGATGTTATTGCTGACCGCAGCGATAGAGGAGAGGAAACGGCGGAGTCCCTGGTCTCCGTTGTGGAGGTGGATCCAGAGAGTGACGGAGAATACGAAAGAAATATCTACTCTTATCGCGTTCTCGTTTGGCAAAGCCTCCGAGGTGAGGCTCTTCTTACCCGCACACAAACTCAGACTCTTCAACACAGAATTGTCGACTATCAGCTTCTCTTCCCCGGCCTTTGCTCCCTCGCCCGCGCTCTCTCCCCCCTCCTCTCTCTCTCCCTCCTCTACCTTCTCAGATATCTTGTTAGTTTCCTCACTCACAGATCTAGACACGTCCTCTGGCACTTCCTTGTTCTTTACCGAGTAGGCCTCTGAGTCCAGAAGGAACTGAGAGATGTGTGTGTATGCAGAGGGGTTCATCATGTTCTCCATGAGGAAGTTGCAGTTGAGAGAGGAGTTGAACTGCTCACTCTTGCTGTACTCATCTCTTTTCTGTATAGCTCTGTTGATCAACAATCCATCCAAATCAATTCCCAACCCATTTACCTTCAAGTTATTCCCATCAACAGTAGTAATGAGTTCTCTTGGCTTTGTCAGCTGTTCGAAGAATAGATTTGCGAACGCCATGCTAATATCTCCCTCGTTGCAGCCTATGTCGATGAAATGAAGGGATGGCTTTTCCGAACACAACTCCACATCGGAAGAGGAATTCATAGACAGCAATTTAGACTCATACAGCACGTTTGCCATCACGTCAGGGACATATTGGGTTCTCTGCTCAACAGGGTTGAAATTGTAATATTGATGAAAGTTCCCAAAAGGACTAGCTCCTCCAGGCAGAGTGGACCTTTCCTCCCCATTATTCTTCTTAACTTCTTCTTTTGAAGACAAAGAATTTACAATACAGTCTGCTGACATGACTTGATTTGCACGCTATTAAAATTTTATACTGTAGCGAACGTGAATAAAATGCACTTTTTCCAGAGGTAGAATAAATTAAGAAGAAAGATATTTTAAATCATTCATATTTCCATCTAACGAATATCAGCCAAGAAACGGCTATTTCCACGTTTGATAGATTACCACCTTATTGTATATTAAACTAAGGTTTATACAAGATATCAATGAGTGTTCTAGGAAAAGTAAGTTCTATACGCCAATTATTTTGCGTTGCTCAACAGTTTTCTATTCATCACGTGAATGAATAACATTATGTATATTCAATTTCCTACCAAACATGCACATTTTTAATGTTCCCAAACGTATACCAACCATCGCAAACGAACCCAAGTATGTGTGTATTCACTTTTCATATAAAGCGCACATCTTATGTATTTTAATTAATGAACAACTTGAATACTATGTATTTTCCTACTGCGCGTGGAATATTTTTGCTGCACAGCTGCTCCTTATGTGCCTTCGGATTCCTACGCTTCGGCCGGAGTCAACGCCAACACCGCTGCCTACAGCCAGACTGGAACCCAAAGACTAAGTGGGACGGGCTTCGCAAATGCAACTAGATCTGTGCCTCTCTCTTACACTACGACTGCAGGGAACTTCGCCAACACAGGGTCTTTGGCTTCCAGCAATGCGTTTAACGGGAGCCAGACTGCAAGAGTAGTTGCTCTCTCTTCCCTCCAGTCCGTCAAGACCTCCCCCAACTCTATTGTCCTGCCCTCCTCCTCCTCCTACAGAACGTACAGACACCCCGACGCCCTCGTGGAGCAGTACTACTGCAAACCAGGTTGGTGAATGTCTTGACTATCTTTTCGACTATTCTTTATATTTCTAACAGTGCCTTGTAACACTATCTATACCCAAGACACGCCTTTACTTCCATTGCATTGCACCAGCATATCTCCAGCTATATCTTGCTGCTGTGTGCTTTATCTATCTATTTGTATTTGGGCGTATTTTTTTTTTTTTTTAAATAGGGATGAACACTAAAGGGAAACAGATATGAGAGAGACGAATAAGTGAGAGGGGAGGGAGAAGCGAAAGGAAAAACTAAAGGAAAAACTAAAGAAATGCGGGATATGGAATAGGAAAAGAAAAAGAGGGGCGTGGTGGGGGGAAGGGGAGGGAGGGGGAAGGGGAGGGAGAGGGAGGAAATGAGAGTAGAGGGAAGAAATGAGAGGAGAGGGAAGAAATGAGAGGAGAGGGAAGAAATGAGAGGGAGAGAGAGGAGATAGATCAACACGTGGAAAAAGGAAGAGAAGGGAAGGGGAGGGAAGGAAAGGGAAGGGAAGGGAAGAGAGGGGGAAGAGAGGAAGAGAGGGGAAGAGAGAGGAAGAGAGGGGAAGAGGGAGTTAAAGAGAAAGAGAAGGAAGTGAAATATGTGTAGAAGGGAAGAGAGAGGGAAGGAATTGAAGAGGGAATGAGAGATAAGAGGGAGATGTAAAGGATCACTCAATCAAGGAAGGAGGATTATCGACGAAATCCGATAGGGAGGAGGAGGAGGAGGAGGGAAGGAAGGAAGGGAGAAGAGGGGAACGAGGTGGAGGGGAGGAAGGAGGAAGAAGAAAGGAGGGTAGAGGAGGAGACGTTTCTCTTCATCATTATTACGAGCCTCTTTCTGTTTTTCCTCTCTTCTATCTTTTTCCCCTCTCTTCTCTCTTTTTCTCCTCTCTTCTCTCTTTTTCCCTCTTCTTTTTTTCCCTCTTCTCTTTTTCCCTCTCTTCTCTTCTTTCTTCTCCTACTCTCAATATTCTCCTTCCTTTCCTTTCCGTCCTTTCCTTCCTTTCCTTTCCTTTCCTTCCTTTCCTTCCCTCCCTCCCGCCTTCCTCCCCTTTCTTGCCCTCTCCCTCTTCTTCCTTGTACTCCTTTCCCCCTTCCCTATCGTCTCGTTATTCCAACTTTCCTCTGTTTTCTTTTTCTTTGTCTCTTTCTCCTTCATTCGTGCCCTACTTCGACTTTCTCCTTTCTTCTTCCCTCTTTTCTTTTCCTCCTTTTTCCTTATTTCTCCATTTCTTTTCTTTTCTTTCTTTCTTTTTCTTTCTTTCTCTTTTTCTTTCTCTTTTTCTTTCTCTTTTTCTTTTTCTTCTTTTTCCTTTTCATTGTCCTTGTTTTTTGTTCTTTGTTTTCTTTTTCTCTTGTACTTTCTTTCTCCCCCGTCACATTTGTTTCTTTTCCTTCTCTCTGTGTACACGTACTTTCTCTCTTTATTATTCGTATACACATACACATACACATACACATACACATACACATACACATACACCTACACATACACACTCACACACACACGCACGTATGCTTTTGATTTTCTAACCCTTTTATGTTTTTATTCCTGATTTCCTCCCTCTCCCCTCTCTTTTCTTTCTCTCCCTCTTCCCTCTTCCCTCTCTCTATCCCTGTCCCCCCTCCCCCTCCCTTCTCACTCACCTCCAGGCCCTGATAACTCAGTACCAGACTACAACTCGTACGTGGGAGTGCCTGGGATGCACTACCAGTACCCTTATCTCAACCGGAAGGCTCCCAAGCCCATCAGCCACACCCACTTCTCGTCCGGCCTTTCCCCTTCCATGTACGATCCCCAAGCTCTCTCTACCGTGGGAGGAGGTCCTGCTGAGCCTCAAAGGGTCTACCCCGCAGAACAAAAGCCTCCCTCGGGCTCAACACTGAGGTTCAGAGAGACGAAGCAGTGGTCGAATGGGCAGTACTTGGGCGACGACGCCCTTCTGGGGGCTACAGACGTGCGACCCTCCACTCCCGAGAACAGATCTTCTAGTCCCGTTACGCATTCCCCCGGTCCCTCCGCTGCTTCATACTCGTCCGTCGCTAGGCTCGGACCCTCCTACCCCATTCAGTACGGGACAGACAACCACAATGCTCAACCCGCAGGCAGTGCTTACACACATTTCGCCAAGAGGGAATACAGACAGTCGAGATGAAGAGAGAGAGAGGTAATCGGGTGCAGAGACAGACACATCACATGAATGCAACGGCAACACTCTCCTCTTCTGCTTTTGTGCTGTCCCTAATCTCCAATCACCATCTCTCGCTCTCTTCCTCTCTCTTCCTCTCTCTCCCTCTCTCTTCCTCTCTCTTTCTCTCTCTTCCCTTCTCTTCCTCTCTCTCCCTTCTCTACCCCTCTCTTCCCTTCTCTACCCCTCTCTTCCCTTCTCTTAGACTCTCATCTTTTTCGTTCTCTTCGCTCCCTTTCCCTTCCCTTTCCCTTCCCTTTCCCTTCCCTTTCCCTTCCCTTTCCCTTCCCTTTCCCTTCCCTTTCCCTTCCCTTTCCCTTCCCTTTCCCTTCCCTTTCCCTTCCCTTTCCCTTCCCTTTCCCTTCCCTTTCCCTTTCCCTTTCCCTTTCCTTTCTCTTCTCTTTCTCTTCCCTTTCGCTTTCTTATCACTTTTTCTATCTCCTGGTGTGTTTCTGAGTTTTTTTTTCTCGTTATTTCCTCGCTCTTATTTGTTGAGTCTACCCTGAGTCTTATTTTGAATCTTTCCCTCGTAGTGTTATTTCTATGTTCTTGATCTGATATGGGTCGACGCCATATCTATGTATGCTCTTCGTGCCTACCAACTCTAGTAGGATCTCCTTAGTTCAAGTCCTCTTTGGCATTTCCGTTGTTCCAAACGAGCTAGTTGCTTGCTTGTTTGCACTTCATTTGTTGTCTGCGTACTTCATGCTGCTCCGTGGAGCAATATGTTTCTACAATAAACGCTTCGCATTTCTGGTTGTAGCATTGAACCACCTGCCTTTATTCGTCGACTCCAACGGCATCTTCCACAGTATTCACCGTGTTGCATTCACTTCTTGTGAAGTACCTTTGCGCACACACATTGTATGATGCTGCATGCATATTTTATTTTACTGTATTGCGTCCACTGTAGTAGGAGTGAAAGTAAAGGTGGAAGTGGAAGTGAAAGTGGAAGTGGAAGTGGAGGTGGAGGCGAGAGTACGAGTACAGGTAAGAAACAGGATGTAAATGCAAGTGGGAGTGAGCGCAGAAGAGTTAAACAGTTGCATGAAAAAGACGAAGACACTGATACATGCATAGAATCTTTACGCATTTAGTATGCTCGTTTTGTACTGTAGGATTTTAATTATAAAAGAAAAGATCCGTTCTCACGTCGAACTCTCTCTAGCGAAAGAAGCACCTATTCGGACAACAACTAGAAACGAATAACAATGTTTGCACACTCTGTGGGACTGGTCGTGTAGACAAGCGTGTAGCAGTGCATGCAACTACGCATGTCATAATAACATAACATTTAATGGAGAAGGTACCCTCTACCGACACACTAACCACACTCGATGCCACACGCACATCAAGAATCAAAGAACTATGGAAATGTATCGTACATCACATACATACATGAGCATGCACGATACATTTCCATAGTTCATGCTTCATCCAAATACGACTTAGAGGCGCGCGATCACACTCGTATACACACACATAGACATACAGTCACATAAGACATACACACAGTCACACACATACACACAGAATAAATAAACACGGGAGACTGATAAAACAAAGAGAGAGAGAGAGATCAACACACAACGCTTCGATAGCGTTGATGGCTAGCCCGGTATGTGAAGAACATAGACTCAGTTAAATAGTTAAATACACACACAACATGGGGTATATCTATCTGTAGGCATATACACATAGCAGGCGTCTACTGGTACGTACATATGCAAATAAGAGAAGAAACTAAACAGAGACATGCTGCGATGGCAGGAGATGTAAAGGAGGTGGAGTAAAATAAACCACAGAACGCACACCAGGGATCATTACACTTGCACAAACGAATATACAAATAAGAAGAGATAGAGTGGTCGAGAAGACGAAGAGATAGATTAATCCAGAGATCTACTAGGAATCAAGTCGTGAGTAAGTCCAGTTGATTTAGCGGGATCTTTTACCGACGATAGGGTTTTAGATCATATAACATATGCAAATTGGCAAACAAGTACACGTATACTGGCACTTGAGGAGAGCCGTAAGAGACTAAATAACAAGTACACAGAAGTACACACAAATAAAGAAAGAGTAGACAGCATTGCCTTTCCCTAGCATCGATAATGGGTGAGAGAAGAGGAAAGGAGTGGAAAGAGACGGTCAACAAAGGCAAAGAGAATGGAGAGAGAGGAGAGGCGCTCACTTTCCGAAAGCCTTGTTCCACCTAGTATAGACCTTGCTTCCAATATCATCCCACGCCGCTTTGTCTGGGATGTTTTCGATTTTCCTTGCCACCGCACGCTGCGAGTAACGGAAAAGATATCAACGATGGTTATCAATGCACACATCAATGGAGACAAGTCAAAAAAAAGGTATGCAGGAAGGTGAAAATGCCACGGAACGATGGGAAGGAGGAATAGGAAGAGGTGGAAGAAAAGAAGGAAAATAAAGAAGAGAAAGATGAAAGGAAGGAGGAAAAGGATATCGTTCGCATGCGGATTAGTGAGTAGAATTGGGGGTTTAAAAACAACCAAAGGGTAGATAGAAGAAACACGAGGGGCATGGGAAAAGCAAACATAGAACGATACATTGAACGAAGCATATGGCTGAATGAAGAGAGACTAAGAACATCGGCCAAGGAGGAATAGCAAAAGTAGAGCCCCTAGAGCAAACTGCATTCTTACCTGAGGTTGCGCCTGCGCCTCTGCATTTTTCTGAGCCTCTTTATGGAGGTAGAGATCTAGTGCATCCATGCGTCTGTCTTCCTTTTCTTGGATGCGCATGTGCTGGATCGTCTTCCTCTTCAACTCCTCCTTCTCCCTCTTCCTGTCCTCCTCCGCCTTCTTCACCCTCCTTATCCACTGGGAGTCCGAGGGAACGTATATTGACTTGACGTTCTTCTCATCGATAGAGAGAGTACCGTTTGTGTTCTTCGATGATCGCATCAGCACCCTCACCTCGTTCACCTCCTCGTCCTCCTTCTCCACCCCTTCTACTCCGACTTTACCCCATGCAGATGAAGGATGCGACGAGGATGCAGAGGAGGAAGATGACGAGCTCAAGTAAGAATCGGGGAACTCCTGCTCGATCTTCTTCAACACTGAAAGGGCGGAGGAGGATTTGTCTACTCGAGCTCTGATGTGGAGAAGAGAAAGAAAGTGGAAAGAAATGGTAGAGAAAGGGGAAAGAAATGGAAAGGAAAGGGGAAGGAAAGGGGAAAGAAATGGGAGAGAAAGGGGAAAGAAAGGGAAAGGAAAGGGGAAGGAAAGGGGAAGGAAAGGGGAAGGAAAGGGAAGGAAAGGGGAAGGAAAGGGGAAAGAAAGGGAAAGGAGACAAAGGTATGAGTGAGAGTGTTGGGAATTAGAAATAGAGGAAAAACGATAGATCGGGAAAATAAGGAAGAGAGAATGAAATATGGCACAAGCATATATATACATATACACACGCGTATGTAGGCACACGCACACGCATATGACAGATACACGCACATGCTTATGCAACACAAACATACACACACACACACACATACACACACACACATACACGCACACACACAAACATATATATAGGATGTAATAACAAAATCCCGAGTAACGAGTAAAGAGTGTTCTTGTGTTTCCGAGTGCTTACTTTGTCATTCCGTTGAGTTCCTGAAGTCCTTCCAGATTGGACTTGGTCATTTCTGCTTCTAACTCTCTCTCCTCTAGGTCAAGGGCAAGGTCGATCTCCTTTTCCTCCTCGGTGATCTATAAGAAAGGAAGTGAAGGGAAGGGAAGGAGAAGGGAAAGAGAAGGGAAAGAGAAGGGAAAGAGAAGGGAAAGAGAAGGGAAAGAGAAGGGAAAGAGAAGGGAAAGAGAAGGGAAAGAGAAGGGAAAGAGAAGGGAAAGAGAAGGGAAAGAGAAGGGAAAGAGAAGGGAAAGAGAAGGGAAAGAGAAGGGAAAGAGAAGGGAAAGAGAAGGGAAAGAGAAGGGAAGGGAGAAACCAAGGTATTGAATAGAAATAGAGTGACGAGATGAGTTCAATCATGAGGGAGCAGTAGTACAAGTAAAAGGGGAAGGGGATAGAGTGGAAAACGAAAATCAAATAGTTCAAAGGGAGTTAGGTGTTATAGAAGCATATCGCATAACGCAAAGTGAGAGTAAGAAATTCAAAGAGGGGAGGCGAAGGAAAAGAAGAGACAACCAAGTAATTCAAAGGGAATCAGTACGATAGAAGTGCGAGCAGTGAGACTCAATACGATACGTAGCTATGCATGCATCGAATGCAACAAGTCTATGAGCCGGGTATACGGAGCACAAGTGCGTATCAACAAGAACGAAGAAGAAAGAATAAGTGAACGAAATGCAACAAGCAATGGCGGATGTATAGGAAATAGCTCCCATACCTTCTCTCCATCCCTTAGTATCTCGATTTTGCTGTCTCCTCTCGCCTTCGCCTTGTCTTTGATCGAACTTCGCCCCATCACTCTCCTCGCCAAGTCTCTGGCCTTCTGCTCCTTCTCCGCCAGCATCTTGTCCCACATGGCCTCCTTCTCCTGCTTCCGTCTCTCTTTCTCCTGCTTCCTCTCCTCTTTTCGACGCTCCTTCTCTTCCTTCCTCTCTTCTCTTCTCTTCTCCTTCTCTCGCATCCTCTCCTCCTTCTTCTCCTCCTTCTCCCTCCTTCTTCTTTCCAACCTCTCTTGCTTCGTCTCTATCATCTCCTCCTTTTCTTTCTCTTCTTCCTCCTCGTCCTCTTCCTCCTCCTTCTCCTCCTTCTCTGTTTTTTCTTGCTCTTCTTCCTCCCTTTCATCCTCTCCCTCTCCTTCTCCCTCATCTTCACCCTCACCCTCGCCCTCTTCTCCTTCCACTTCCCTTCTTTCTTCCTCGGCCTCAACATTCGCTTCTTCTTCCTCTTGGTTGGTTCGCTGAGTTCCTTCTTCTTCCTCGCTCTCCTTCCTTCCCCCCTCCTTACCCTCCCCTTCCTGCTCCTCTTCTACATCCTCTTCAACCTCAGCTACCGACATTTCTTCTTCTAGCCCTGGGCCATGTCCTTCTTCCTCATCCACCTCCTCACATCCACTCGTATAATCCATCGCTTCCTCTTTTCCCTTGTCTCCTTCTCCCTCTCGCCCTTCCTTCGAGTCCTTTCTCATCATCCTTCACTACATCATCTGCTTCCAGCTTTTCCGTCTTCGTCTCTTCCTCCTCCTTCTCGTTTTCTCTTTCTTTTTCCTTTTCCTTCTCTTCCTCCATTTCATTAATCTGCACCACATCCACTCCATACACCTCGGAAATGAATGAGAGATGTTGAGGAGAGAAGAGGGGAGTGGAGTAGGAGATCAGGTCGAAGAAGACAGAGGGGGGATGCACTGCTAGCCACTGAAGACTTACTGGTTTAGAGGGAAGGGGAAGCGAGGGCGAGAGGGTGGGGGAGGAGAAAGATGGGGGAATGAGCACAGTCGCAGACGAGAGGAGCGAGAGGTCGGAGGAGTGGCTGGGCTGCTCTCCTGTCCAGATCTTTCCTAGAAGAATGTATCTAAGTCTGCGAAGGATCTCTTCGCACTCAAATTGAGAACGAGGAGGAAACAGAGCTCTTCTTCGCTCAGGAGTTCAAGAATACCTGGGGAGGAAGAGGAACGGAAGAGGGAAGAGGGAGGGCAGGCGGAGGAGGAGGTAGAGGAAGTGGAGGATACCGAGGAGGAGGGAGAAGAAGGGGGAGGGAGAAGGCCGAAGAAGGAGTGAGAGAGAGAGCTAGTGCTTCCTGTGAAGAGAGAGGGATTTCGAATGGCTGGACAAACAAGTGACGAAGGGCAAGGGGAATGGGAGGAGGGAGAGTGCGGCAGAGGGAGGAGGGCAGGGGAATGGAGGGGAAAAGCTGGGCAAACGAGGCTGAATAGGGAGAAAGCATAGCTACGAAAGAGGCCTCCATCGCCTCTTCTCTCTTGGCTCTAGCTTTCTCCTTGTGCTTCATCTTCGCCCCAGCCCTCTTCGTCTTTGAAGGCAAAGCGGAGGCAGAGGGGAAGGAGGGTGGGAAGGAAGAGGCAGGGAGATATGTATTCACCAAAGCATGAACCGCCCTATCCCTGTCTGAGAGGATGAGGGAGATTCGCTTGAAGACACGGGAGATGGACTGCTCGATATCGATTGGAACGAACTCCTTCTTCATGATGTACTTGCAAATCTCAGCTATGCTTCTCACTCCGCTCAGTCCGTCAGCCAGCACTCTCACCACAGCGTCTATCGAGTCCCCGACGATACAGGGAGGGGAAAGGGGAAGCGAGAGCGAAGGGAGGCCAAGTCCCCTCACCCGCTTCTCTTCCGCCTCCACGTTAGCACTCCTTTCCTGCTCCTCCGCTCTCTTCTGTTCCTTCTGGGCGATGAAGTCGAGGATCTTCTCCTCGAATGCTCCCTTAGGTCCTCCTCCAAAGAGAGTCGACAAGACCCTCAGTCTGACCATCAGGTGAGGGGGTCCTTCACGCTCACTTCGCTTAGTCCAATCGAGAGTCCCTCTCTCCCGGCCACTCCTGCCCTCACTACCTCGGATAGCTCTGCCTTTGCCTCGTCCACATCTCCGGAGGCTGAAGAGCAGGGCATTAACCTTCCATACCTGTTTGGTCTTCCCTCTCCCGCTACGCTCCTCCTCTCCTCTCTCCTCTCCTCCCTCTCCTTCGGCCTCTTCTTACCCCTTTCTCCTCAGATTCTAGCAACCACTCGTCCCACTCCAAGGCCGAGAGTCTGAGACTGGAGTAGAGGACATCCGACAGTCTGACCACTCTCTCCACTTCACCTCCCTCCACCATCACGTTCACATCCTCCAATGATAAGATATCTTCGCTCGAGCGGACATTCTCTTCCTTCCCTCTCCCTTCCCCTCCTCTTGCTTGTCGTTGGCAGTGGTGGATTTGAGCGATAGTCCCAGGGCCTTCCTCTTCTTCTGGATGAACGAGCAGACAGACTCAACAGAGGAGAAGGAGGGGGAGGAGGAGGACGAGTAGAGAGAGCAAAGGTAGAAGAACTTGGTGTGTCCGGCAGTTGTGAGCTGATGAACGATCGACGGAATTGAGGAGGAGAGGGGGGTGTGAGATGAGAGAATGAGGGAGAGGGGGAGGGGGAGGGGGAAGGGAGGGACGCGGAGAGGGGAAGAAACGAGGAAAAGAGTCTCGAGGTCGGAGAGGAGAGAGGAGTACGTGATCGCTCTCTGCCTCATACTCATGTCACTGGAAGAAGAGAAAAAGAGGATGCGGGAGGAGAGGATGTCAGCGAAGAGGGGGACGACGTGAGGATGAGTGGACGACAAGAGCTGAAGAACGAGAGAGACGAGGGAAGAGGAGGTGAGCGGAGTCAGGTGGCAATCCAGTATACTACGCACTACCTCTATGCAAGGATGTGTTCCGTCCAACAGCAGTGCAGAAGAAGAGGGAGACGAAGGGAGGGGGGAGGAGGAGGAGGGGGAAGAAGAGGAGGAAGACGAAGAAGGGGAAGAAGAACAAGACTCAACAGAACCAGAAGAGGATGCTAGGTATGTTTGTGCGTGTGCGAGCGACACGACAGGGTGAGTTCGAGTCGAGAGTTTCCTCTCACTTCCCCCATTCCTATCGCTTCCTTCTGCCCCTTCGTACTCGCTGGTCCCCCTCACCCCCCTTCTGCACCTCCTTCCTCTGCGATTGCTTTGAACACGCGTGGATCGGCTAGGTCTCCCCACGGAAGAGGAAGCAAGATCCTCGCGATCTCCTCTGCGTCAGAGGGAGAGAACAGCTGTTTGCTGAACAACAAACGCACGTACTTCGCGAACAAGCTCTGCTTCGTAGTCTCCTGATCCCCTCGTCTCGCACCCTCCGCCTTGACTTGCTTTTCTCTCTCTCTTTCTCTTTCTCTTTCTCTTTCCCTTTCTCTTTCTTTTACTCCGTGCTCCTCCCCTTCCTCCTCCTCTTTCTCGGCAGCCACAGACGACGATCCGAACAGAATCTTCTTTTGCTTGCCAACCCTATCTAGTTCGCAAACCCTTGCCACAGCCGACTCAACCATGCTGACAAAAGATCTCCTTCCGTCGATGGACTGGCTCCTCGCCTCCGCCCCCTCCCCCTTGCGCGCGTGGTAGAAGCGGACGCACTGAAGGGTTTTATGGAGAAAAGACTCGGTAGTCGCTCTCTCTACCGACTGGGAGTAGAGCCAAGGACCAGCTCTCGAAATCAGAGACACCACGCAGGAGATGGAGGCGAGAGAGGGAGTCAGGAGGAGGAGACCGTGCCAGACCTTGTAGAGATGGATCTTGCTCATGACTCCTACTTTGGTGAGATCGGAAATAAACGAGACGAGTTTTTCCCTTCCTCCCAGGGCCCCTTGGTCGGCAGATGAGTGACTGTAAATAGACCAGAGGGGAGAGGAAAAGGAGAGCGAAGAAAAATTAGCTGGTGGGAGGGTGGATCTGTTTTTGCTGAGGAGGGCTTGGATGTGGATGAAGGCGAAGAAGAGCTCCTTGTCGATGAGGGAGGATAGAGAAGGGAAGACCGAGCAGAGGCGGAGTACGAAGCGGCAGATCAATGGAAGCTTGAAGATGGGACACGATGACACCACGAACGATAACATTCCCAAAACGTCGCGCATGACATGGGGGGGAAGAGTGGGGAAACAGGGGGATGAAGCGGGGGATGGGGCGGACGAAGCGGAGGACGAGGAAGGGGAAGCGGAGGGGGAAGCGGAAGAACTTGGAGGAATAGCGGCAGAAAGGAGAACTTTTATGGCGGTGATCGCAAGTGAATCAATAGACGAGGGAGAGAGAGGAGAGGAGAAGGCGGGGAAGATCTGGTGCCTTAGGTTCGAATACACAGAGGCAAAAGCAGGGGAAGCGGAGGAGGAGGAGGAGGAAGAAGAGGGGGTCACGACCGAAAACGAGGAGGAAGAGAAGGAAGAAGAGAAGGAGGAAGAGAGAGACGAGGGAGAGGAAGAGGGAGGGGGGAAGGGAGAGAGGGAAGGGACGTGAAGACGGCCTTGGATTGATTCTCCAAGATAAACACATCGTCATCCTCTCCCTCCTCTCCTTTCTCTCCCTCCCCTCCCTCTCCTCCTCTCCTTCTCTCTCCCCGACCCCCTCTGTCTCCCCCTTTCCCTTCTCCTTTTCTTTGCCTTCCCTGCCCTCTTCCCCCTCTCTCTCACCCCCTTCAGTCTCCACCTTCATTAGCCTTCCCAGCATCTTCCTTCTGTCTACTCCACTAACTACAGACACACTCACTCTGTTACTCTCAATTTGAGAAAACGTTCCCACGGACCCTCTAGCAGAAGAAGATGAAGAGGAAGAGGAAGAGGAAGAGGAAGAGGAAGAGGAAGAGGAAGAGGAGGAGGAGGAGGAAGGAAGAGAGGAAGATTTGGAGTGTTTGGGAGGGCGAGAGGAGGAGGTGAAGGAATGAGCGAAGGAAGGAAAGAGAGAGGGAGGAAAGAGAGAAGAAGGGAGCGGAGGGAGGTCAACCAGGGCGCCACGAATAGAAGAGTCCTGTGTAGACCAATATGCAGCCACCTCCTCTTGCGTCAATTTCACTAACCTCTCCCTCTCTTTCTCGTCTATCTCCTCTTCCTCCTCTTCCTCCTCATCCTCCTCCTCATCCTCTCCGTCTTCATCCTCTTCCTCCACTCCGCCCACTGACTTGTCTTTCTTGGAATTGCTCTCCTCCTTCTCATCTTCACTGTCGTCGTCCTCATCTTCTGCTTCGCCCTCTCCTACTCGTCCTTTCTTTACCTTCTTCTCCTTCTTCTCCTTCTTCTCTTTCTTCTCCTTCTTCTCCCTTCTTCTCCTTCGTTTCCTTCTTATCTTTCTTTTCCTTGGACTTCTCGTTGCTGGGGGGAGAGGTTACCGTAGCAAAAGAAAGGGAGGGAAGGAGAGAAAAGCGAAGGGAAGGGAAGGAAGAGAGAGGAAGGAAGAGAAGGAGGAAAAAGGAAAGGAGAGGAAAGGGAGGAAGGAGAGGGAAGGGAGGAAGAAGAGGGAAGGGAGGAAGAAGAGGGAAGGGAGGAAGGAGAGGGAAGGGAAGAGGATAGGGGATTCATGAGTGTAAAAGAACAGTGGAAAGGGAAGAAAGAGAAGAAAGAGAAGAAAGAGAGGAAAGAGAGGAAAGAGAAGGCGCGTTAGAAAGAGAACGAAAGCCAAATAGACAAAGGAAAGGGATAGAGATGCATGCGATACTCAGTGGGCAAGTTAAGGGAAGAAATGGGAGAAAGGGGGAAGAAAGGGGGAGAAAATATAGAAAAAGGGAGGAAGAGAGGAAGAGGGGAAGAGGGGAAGAGAGGAGGAGAGGAAGAGAGGGAGACAAGAGAGGGAGACAAGAGAGGGAGACAAGAGAGGGAGAGGGACAGAGATAAAAGACGAAAGAAAGAGGGAGAGGTAAGCTTAGTGCATTCTACTTACGAAAATAAAGAATATTGGGCATCGTAGATCTCCGTCTCAGAAAAAGACGAGGAAGACGAGGAGGGGGGCGAAGCGGAAGAGAAGAGGACAGCTTGGTCTTCATTCGTGTTCAAGTAGGAACTAAGGTTTAAAACGCACTGAAGCAAAGAGATGAAGGGGGGAGGTAGAGAAAGAAGGGAGGGCGGGGAGAAGGGGGGGAGGGGGGGGAGAAGGGGAGGACAAGGGGGGTACAAGGGGGGAGGGAAAGAGTTAGAAAGAGATAGAAAGAGGAGAAAGGACGCAGAGAATGGAGGGAATGAAAGGAAGGAGAGAACATGAGGAAGAAACGAGGCAATCGAAATGCAAAGCAGGAGTGGGATTAAGATGAAGACGAAGAGGAAGGCGAAGAGGAAGGGGGAGAGGAAGGGGGAGAGGGAGAGGGAGAGGAAGAGGGAGAGGGAGAGGGAGAGGAAGAGGAAGGGGCAGAGGAAGAGCAAACGTAAGAGTATGAAGGAATTTAAGATAGAGAGAGAGAGAGCTAAAGAGAAAGAGAATGAGAAAGAGAAAGGGAAAGAGAAAGGGAAAGAGAAAGGGAAAGAGAAAGGGAAAGAGAAAGGGAAAGAGAGAAGAGAAAGAAAGAGAAAGTGAGAGTAAAAAAAGAAAGAGGAAGTAGAGAAAGTGATTAGTTACTTGAGAAAGAGACAGGACGAACGCCGTGTTAACATGGTTGGAGTTTCTGTCGGCGGAAGACACCACTCCCCTTGAGAGCATGACGTCCAGACACCTCTGCCTTTGCTTCTCCATGTTTTTAGCTGACTGTTTGAGAATCCCAGCTGCTTTGCCCAGAAGAGCGAATAAGTCTTTTCTCACGTCCTCCACCGCTTCCAGGGCGGGGGGAGGGAGCGACGAGGAGATCGAGCAAGTGAGAGAAGGGTGAGAGGATATGGGAGAGGAAGCAGACAGCTTCTGCGCTGCAGATACGAGTCCTCTGGATTTCATGTTGAGGAGGTAGGGTCCTGCTTGCCTAATAGAGAAGGAGAGGGCGTAGGAGTAGGAGAAGAGGAGAGAGAGAGAGGCGAGGGAGGGGGTGGAGGAGACCAGAACGGACACCGATGAGATCAAAGACTTCAACGCGGATAAAGCGACGGAGGCAGAAGACTCGACTCCGTGCTAAAGGGGGGAAGGAAAGGGAAGAGAAGGGATGGAAAGGGGGGGGCAGAGGAGGGAAAGGGAGGGGCAGGGGAGGTAAAGGGGAGGAAGTAGTGTGTTAGTTGAGTAAATGTAAGAGAAAGAGAGAGAAAAAATGGGAGAGAGGGAAAGAAAGAGAGAGAAAGATAACCAGACAAAGATATCGAAACAGAGCCATACAAAGAGAGGAAATGAGAGAAAGAAGGAGAAAGAGAGGAGAGAGAAGAAAGGATAGAAGAGCATAGAGCTGAGGAGAAGAGAGGAGAAGAGAGGAGAGAATGGATGACAATGAACGTTCAAGTACGCACCTGAACTAGTTGCATGAGCAAGTACAAGTGGAAGATGTGCTTTTGAGATCCAACGTATTCCACACACTCAATAGCAGACTGCTTGGTGATGGAAGATGAAGGAGGGAGGGAGGAGATTGAGGCAGAGAGAGAGGAGGAGAGCGCAGGGAGAAAGGATACCATCTCAGAGGCGATGGATGGATCAGACAGGTAGGGGATGCTCGATATCACTCCCCCTCCAATCGATGAAATGAAGAGGGAAGATGAGGTAGAGGAAGAAGGAGAGGGGGAGGAAGAGGAGGAGGAGGAGGACGAAGAGGAAAGGGAGACACACGCTGAGAGAAGAAACGGAAGGGTTTGGGAAGTCACGGGCTTAAAGGGAGAGAGAGACTGGGAGACGGAAGGGTAAGAAAAAGGAAAGGGGACGGAAAAGAGAAGGAACGGGGAGTGGGAGAGGAAGGGAAGGCAAAGGGAAAAGAGAAAGGGGAGGATAGGGGGAGGGAGAGACGAAAGGAGAAGGGGGAGGAGAGAAATGGATACATAAAGTAATCGACAGTTAGAAAGATTCACACATGACTATAATGACTATACAGATCATAATACTCGTGGAGATGACCATGACTATCGTACACATAGTCATCGTATACACACTGGCTACCATAGTGAGATAAGTTATGTGCTTGAACGCAACGTAATCAACTCAACCAACAACTAATGTGGTTCATAAGATAATAGAAACCGACGGAACTAACCGCCACCATCACCACACGTACAAGAGAGCTTCACATGCATCGCAGCTACACAAACAAGAGAGGAAGACCAGATCAAATATCAACTCAAAGAGTCCAATATCAAACACTACAGAAATATCAACGCACCTGCGATAACTGAGAAATGAGGGCAGAGGAGAACTCCATTCCATAAGAGCAAGCCATGACACAGGAAATCACGACTGCCTTGTGCATGTCCCTCACGATCTTAGGCGAAGAGGACAGGATGTCTCCCACTACCTCCACCGCAAACCTCTTCAGACTCAGTTCCATCGTCGACGTCACCAACGCCTCTTCGTCGAATGCGTTCAACTGTCTTATTCTCTGGCGGTGTGACTGGATCTTTTTCACCGAAGTCTCCTTTCCCAGCGGAATAGATGAACTGTCTGTGGCGTACGCCTCCATCACGAGCTGCGAGAAGATATGCGGACGAAGTCAAGGGGACAAAGCGATAACATATGCATACTTAATCAACACACGCTCACTGAGAACTCATACGCAGATCTCATCACAAAAATCGATCTATCTCCGTCTACACCCATTCAGTCCAGACCTACATTCACCTCTATTCCCACTGCCTCATCAGCATTCGCAACCCACTTACCTTTCTGTATTTGCACATCTTCTCCCAAATGGAATCATTCTCTTCGATCTTCACCTTCAGTTCCTGCTCAAATAAAAGAACGCCCACCAATAGTTTAGACCCCTAACAAATAAATTCCTGGTGCTTCAATAAAAGGAAAAACTAACTTCACACACACGTTGTTATATAAACACAGTTCCTCCTTTTACCGCCACCGGAAGAGCAAGGAGACTTGCGTCGTCTCGCAGAATGGAGTCTGGGAGAGGTAGCTTAATTTTATCGTCGCTCGCTTTCAGACCTGCATATACAGCATTCGCAATGCCAGCAGCATCCGCCACAACATTTCGTTGTCGTGAGGATGCTGGGCCTGCTGTCGAACCTTTTACCTTTTTGGACGACATCTAATTAAAGAACATGAGACACAAGTGGAGAAAAGAAGCATATCATAAATACAGAACACAATAAACTCCCTATACAATATGACAAATAAGACTTGCGATATTTTCACACACTGTCCATGTGATATACGCTCCTAAAATACATATACAACTGAACTGTTCGTCGTTTAGTACATTCTTAGGAGAAATGTAAAAAATCTGCTCATTCATATTTATTTATAACTTGAAGTAGAGAAATAAAACGCTCAAAAAAGTGTATGACAGAGTAAAACATGGACTCTCCGAGATACATATATCGCCCTTGATAACAACAACATTTCCCTACACAAAAATTCGGCGAAGGTTTGTGAATATTCCCTTGCTTGTGGTTTATCCATACAAATTGAGAACTCTGGTGGTTCTTCTGATTAGGACCTGTGACCTATGTTCTTGTGAATTTGATGCTTTACTCCTGTAGTTCATGGTTTCCTAGGCGCAAATCACGCATTCTGTTTCGACATAACAAATCTTGAGTACGCTTTGTTTAGTGATATCCAATTAAAATAATTGTAAATGTTACATTTTGCAGACACAGAAATGCAATGCACAATACAGAATTGTACTAGCACACATATACATACTATTATACATACACATGTAGATACATGCATTTCAACAGTTCGTTGGCTGCGCATGTTTTGTGTCAGCGTGGCACGTTCAGTATACGCGTGACTCTAATCTAGCGCGTGCTATGCAGGGAAGTAAGCTGAAGAACATTCTTGTCGTTCACTTCAATTCTTGATGCACACGCATGACGTAAATCAAAACAGCACAATATACACGAAATAAAGATATCCTAACAACAGAGCATCAAACATCAAACAAACCACATTTTACATACTAGCCCCCTTGCCTTATTAAATAACAAAACTTTGTGTTTGCTGAAGAATTCAAGCGAGATGGCCCTCATTGTGAACTCTCGCTATACGGAGTACAACAAACGGTAATGAATGTATGTAAATATCCCCCCCCCCCCCCCCCCCCCCCCCCCCCCCCCCCCTACACACACACGCACACAGGATAAATTGTATGCTAAGTGGCAAATGCAACACCCAATGATTCAATTATTGAATAGGCTCAAGGTTCTTGAGAGACAACGTCATCAAATTAAAAAAAATGCTCAAAAAGCTGTTCCACCTCGTTGTTCGAGCCGAAAGAAAAAAAAAGCGACTGCTCTCACTCATTCTTATATCTCAAGTAGAATACATAATGAAAAACTACATCAGAAACCGTTTTCATTATTGTCATTGCGCATTAATCATCTTTCTAGTATAATCTACTTGATATAGAATTAGGTTGTGTTCACACACATTCTAACTAACAAAGAAGGTTATTTCTTTCAAAACTTAATGATTACAAACAAGCAATTAAATAATAAATATATGAGACAATGTATGGTATATGTTTTTTTTTTGCATACATCTCCTGAATTCGTATTGGGCTGTAATTTTCATGCAATTCTACTCAGTTCATCTGTGTACACATTTCTTGTCCTTGTTACGTCTGCGCAGGAATGAATTCATAACTAACGCGAAAGCGTACATTCCAAACACTAACGGGTAAATACTTCCCTTCCGTTATTCAATTCGCTGTAACAACACAAATAAAACTTGTGTTTTTTGTGTTTTTTTTACTTATTTGATACCTTGTATGTCACACAGTACATAATGCATACAAAAGTTCAATATGTTTCTGACTCAGTTTTTCTGAAATGAGTACAAGCACATTTACAAACACAACATTATTACACTTGGTTGTTTTATGCCAGCTCAAAAATGTTCACGTTCGCTTTGTGTTTAAACGCGCAGACCCACATTACACTATCGTTCTTAATGACTGTTCATGTAGGTGTAAACGACACAAAAATACTTGTATTCTGATATATAATATCAACACCTTTTCATAAAATATTTGCCAGCAACTAATTTACAAACGTGCACATGAACATAGTGATATGTTATACGTTATATATTCCTCTAAAATCCTATTACATATAACCACTGTGCGAGAGCATCGATGTCTGTGTTCTTCCTGTACCCTCGTCATAGAGAAGCATGAGCAAGCGTTCTTCCTTTTCCGACAGAAATGTAGCTATACAGTGACAAATATGCGAGAAAAACGAACCCTGTCAAATACAAGCCCTCTAGGGAGTGTACTCAAACTTGCACATTCTTGAAATATAACCCAAAGCTAATATAATGGGCACTTTCTTACTTCGGTAACGACGCTATATAAATAATATGAATAATTTAGTTTCGCTTAAAGCAGAATGAACAGTGGTTTATGATCTGTACCATACATGTTTTTCTAGGCAGGACCATCACATATACTGCTCATATAATTGCTTGCGTATTTTAGCATTGTTATGTCATTCGTGTACAATTGGTATTTTATGTGCAGCTCCTGGAAGGAGAGGAGCGACCATTTTTCTACTTTGTGTGTCCCCTTCGAAAGGGGACAATTTATCTCATCTCGTAAATGAGATGAATTTAAATTGTGATATACGCATAAAATCAATGGAAATTGTGTTACTAACTAATCGCTTCCTGGATGCTGAATTGTAAAACAAAATTATAATCCTAATTCCTCCAGTTTCATCATTTTTTTCATTTTTACCCTGCTTTTTTCCCTTTTTTCTTTCTCTTTTCGTGTTTCTATTCACATCTTCCTACGAATGAATGCATTAGACGAATTTGCACTTTTGCTGGTATTCTATTACCGAAAATTCCACGCAAGGACATGCATTATGTGAATATCATATTTAAGTCTTCAGTATTTCTATTTTTCATGTTTTTTCCTAGTTCTTTTTTTTACAATTCGTTTGCGAAACAGTTCAGAAGCCATATAGTCTACAACTCTGAACACACTGGATACTCATTTTTTGAGTGGCTATTCAACGTATCTTTCGAGAAAAAAGGATTTTTCTTATATATGCGTATAAGAGATGTTCATTGCGTTCGCTCGAAATCGCCTTCATAGCTATATTATACTGTACGATGAAGATGTCTAACCCCTTAACAATTCTTTACAACTGATCTTTTTGTGTTACTTATATTATTTCCCAGCAACTATAATCACGAGTTTTGACTCGCGTGCTATGCTATTTGAGTAGAAACAGATCAACCTAAAGTTCAGTCTAAACTAGTGTTTTGCGTTTGTTGAGACAAAAGAACCTGTGTTTGTTTTCTCAACAGCCTCTATTCTCTTGACTAAAATCATATTACCATCCCAGTGTTCGGCTGCTGTAGCTTGGCGCCCCACAGACTAGAACACTCGCCCAGCAGAACAATATACATCTTGATTACGGGACTAAACCGAGCTCACACGATTTGATATCTATGCATTCTATCTCTTCAGAGGTCGAAGCGGGTGCAGATGAGAGAGAAGGAGAGGAATAGAGAAGGAGAGGGAGAAGCGGGGAGAATGCCGAGGAAGCGGCACAAGGGAACAGCGAGGTAGAGAAAGAGGAAGATAGCGACGATACTCCGGTGCAATTGAAAATTTCTTTTTCGACTGGTTCGTTTTTCAAGCAGCTATACAAGCCAACGCTGAACAACCAGCAACCGCCTGCATCTTCTTCATCTTCTTCATCTTCCTCTTCATCGTCTTCTTCCTCCTCTCATATTTCTCTTTCGTCCCCACCCCTTTCTCCTTCCTCCTCCTCCTCTTCCTCCTCTTCCTCCTCCTCTTCTCTTTCCTCTTCAGATCTGCAGAAAGATTCTAAAATATCTACACAAATATCTCATTTAAATTCATCACATTCGGTTTCTCAACAGAAGACGTCTTTCCTCCCCCCCTCTTCCTCCTCTTCTTTCCCATTATCTTCCCAGTCCTCTTCCTTCTCCTCCTCACCTTCATCCTCGTCCACTTCGTCTTCATCTTCGCCACCCTCTTCCTTCTCCCTCGTCTCCCTCTCTCCCTTCCTCTCCCTCTTCCTCAATGCCCGTCCTCTCTTGCTTCTTCTTCTTCTTCTTCTTCTTCTTCTTCTTCTTCTTCTGCCTCTTCTTCCTCCTCTTCTACCTCCTCTTCCTCGTCTTCCCTGCCTTCTACCCCTTCATTTCCTACGAACCCCGTTAAAGCCCCCTCTCTCCCCCCCGGCCTCTTCCTCATCTTCCTCTCTTCCTTCCTCTTCTTCCTCTTCTTCTTCTTCTTCCTCCCTTTCCCCCCCTCCCCTCCCTTCTTCTTCTGCCCCACCCCCTTCCTTACCCTCCTCTTCCCTCTCGATCCACGTTCCCCCTGACTTTCTTACTCCCTCTTTCCCTCTTCCCTCTAGCCCTGGCATCCCCTCTTCTGCCTCTTCCTCTTCGTCTTCTTCCTCTTCTTCATCTCCTCTGCCTCCCCCCTAGCTTTCCCCTTGTCTCCCTCTAATGCACATACAGCTGTCAACCTACGTCACGCTCCGTACCACTCACAACACTCCCACAGCCATCTGCACACTCATCCTCAGTTTAACCATCTGCCCCAGCCCCATGGCCTCTCTCTTCCTCACCCTCATCTACCTGCACATTCACATCATCTTCCCTTTGCTAAATCCCATTCCAAATCACTATCTTACCCCCCTCCTATATTTCCTCCCTCCCCTCACTCCCCTCTTCATCAATTGCAACCACCTTCTCCTCTTCTTCTTCTTCTTCTTCTTCTTCTTCTTCGTCTTCTTCCTCTGCCTCCCCTTCTCCCTCTTCCCCTCCCCCCACTCCCACCCATCTTCTTCTTCATCCTCCTCTTCATCTTCCTCTGCCTACTCCCCCCTTCTGTTTCCCCTCCTTTCCCTTCCCCTTCCTCTTCTCCTCTCCCTCTTCTTCACCCTCATCCACACTCGCACCCTCATTTACCTCTCCCCCACTTCCCCCCTCCGCTGTTTCCTATTCCCCTCCCCTTCTTCCCCCGTCCCCCTCCCTTTCCCCCTCCCCTTCTACTCCTTCTCCCTCCCCCTCTTCGATCTTCTGGGCTCCCTTGAACCCCTCTCACTCCCACTCTCACTCTCGTTCCAAGTCTGTTTCTCGTCCCTCTATCTCCTTTCCTCTCCCCGTCTCCTCTTCCTCTCACTCTTCCTCTCCCTCTCCCTCTCATCCTCCTCCTTTTCCCCCCACCTTCCCCTCCCCTTCTCATCATCTCTTCCTCCTTACGTGTTGTCTCTCTTCTGTCCTCCTCTCTCCCTCTCCCTCTTCCCCATGTCCCTCGCCCTCCTATGCTGATCAACCCGTCCTTTCTCCTCAATCCCTCCTTTCTTTCTCAGCTTTCTAATCAATGGGACCCCTCTCTTCCCCTCACCTTCCCCATGCGCTTGTGTACTCTTTATTGAACCACTCCTCTCCTATCCCAAAGGGAGCTCACCCCGATTCACCCTCCTCTTCCTCCCCTTCTTCCTCCGATTCATCTTCTTCCTCTTCCTCCTCCTCTTCATCTTCCTTATCTTCCTCTACTCACCTCTCCCCTCTACATCTACCTTTTCTACCACCTTCATCTACCGCTTCTTCCTCATCCTCCCCCTCACCCCCTTCCTCTTCCTCCCCTTCTGTCTCAGAGTATGAAAACACTGATATAGGGAGCATGCTCATTGAGTGCAAAGTGCTTGAAATCTTGACAAGGCAGTTAGTACTGAAGCTCATCTTTAGAAATATGGGGGTAGTTGAGAGAGAGAGGGAAAGGGAGAAGGAGAGGGAAAGGGAGAAGGAGAGGGAAGGGGACGACAGAGATAGAGAAGAAAGGGAGAGAGAGAGAGAGAGAGGGAGAGATGAAAGAGTAAGATTACTGGATAGAGAGAGAGACGAGGTCTTATCTTCTGCAATCAAACACCTGGAGATCCTTGACCGCCTCCTCTTCCCTCACTTCCCTACTCCATCTCCCTTATCTCGTCTAAATTTGCAGCCTACGCTTCCCCTTTCCTCCTCTCCCCCACAGTCAACCCCTTCTCACAACACCATATCCTCTCTCTCCGCCTCCGCCTCCGCTCCCTCTTCTTCTTCGTCTTCCTCCTCTCTCTCCTCTTCACCGCCTCCTTCCTCATCCCTCCCAGAATTTTTGAAGAGAAGGGGAGTGGCTGAACTGGTATCAAGGCTGTTGAACACGTACACAGACAACATAGAAGACATACGGCGGGGAACTCTCCGTTCTATTCAGGTTCATCCGCCCCCGCCCTTCTCTCTCCTTCACTCCCATTTCTTACATTCCTTTGTACCCCCTTCTCCTACCCATCACCCCTCCTCTTCTTCATCTTCGTCCTCTTCTTCCTCTTCTTCTTCTTCCTCTTCTTCTTCCTCCTCTTCTTCCTCCTCCTCTCTCTTTATTTCTTATTCTTTATCTGCTGACTTTGTTCAATTAGAAGAAGGCAAAGAGAAGGAGAAGGAGAGGACAAATGGAAAGGAGGAGGAGGGGGAGAGAGATAGTGAGAAGGCGAAGGAGGATGAAAAGAAGGAAGGGGAAGAGAGAGAAGATCACAAAGTTAAAGGAGAAGGAACTGGCGAGAAGGAGAAGGAGAAGGAGAAGGAGAATGAAAAGGAAAAGGAAAGTGAGAGGGAGAAAGAGAGAGAGAAGGAGAGGAAGAGAGAGAAAGAACGTGAGAGGGAGGAGCGGGGAGAGGGAGAAGGAGAGGGAGAGAGATGGGTTGCTGCGGTCCCTTATGTCGACCATCCTATTCGGGTTGGAGAGGGCTGGATCTCATGCCGTGCAGGTCAATCAGGGAGGAGTGGGAGCTGGGGGAGGCGCAGGGGGAGTAGAAGGAGGAACAGGGGCTGGGGTCGGAGGAGCAGGACCAGGAGGGTATGGAAGAACCGTGAGTTTGTTCTGGCGAGAAGGAGATACTAAGTGGGAAAGTGAAGATGTATTGCTGTTCGGTAGAATTTACCCATGGACCATGCCTGAACATATTAAGCAGAGCCTCGAACACCAGTCAGAAAATATAACGGACTCAACGAAGGGCAGCGAGGGGGGAAAGAGGTGGGAGAGGAAGAGACGAAGGGGGAAGACAAGGAAGGAAGAAATAGAGAAGAAAGCAACAAGGAAGGGCACAATGGAGGGAGATGGGAAATGCAGAGAGAGACAGTGGAAGGGGAGGTAAATGCCTCGTCTTCCTCTCCTTCCCCTCCCTCTTTCTCCTTCTCTTCCTCTTCTTCGCCTTCCTCCTCTTCCCCGTCTTCTTCCTCTTGTCCTTCTCCTCTGCTTTCTTCGATCATATCTTCCCCCACCCCTTCGCTAGCCTCTCCCTCCCTCCCTTTCTCTCCCCTCTCTCCACTCACTCCCCTGACTGCGACCTCCTCTTTCTCACCCCCTCATCCCTTTCCTTCTCTCAATCAGCCACCACTCCTTCCTCCTCTACTTCTCTAACTTCCTCCCTCACCATCTCCCTTTCCTCCCTCTCCTCCTCCCCCCTCCCCCATCCGATAAAGAACTAGCTGCAGAGGAGGTGATGGCATGTCTCAGAGAGTGTGAGAGAGAGTATCAGGACATCGAGTTGTTCATCTCGTTCTCCTTTTCCACATCCTCCTTCCTCCGCTCCTGCCTCTCCTCCCTCGCTTCCCTCAAGTCCTCGATCATCCACCTCATCAAGCGCAAGTTTCACATTCAAAACAGCTTTTACACGTTCGAAAAGTACGTCCAAAAACAAGTAGGAATGGTATTTCAGAAGCTATCCTCGGTGAACTCTCAAATATCTAAGAAAAAATCTCCTGTCAAAGGACTCTTCATCCCTAATCACTCTTCTCTCTCACTTGCTTCATGCGAATCTACTAGTTCCACTCCTTCTTCTCCCTCTCTCGTTCCTGCCACTTCTTCCCTCTCCTCCTCCTCTTCCTCCTCTTCCTCCTCTTCCTCCTCTTCCTCCTCCTCCTCCTCCTCTCCCTCCTCCTCCTCCACCGCATTGGTCCCCTCCACCTCCCCCTCCTCCTCTTCGACTGCTTCGGTTTCCTCATCTTTCCCTATTTCCTCTCCTCTCTCCTCCTCTCCTTCGCTTTCATCCCTTCTCCTCGGCGTCTCAACCGCCTCTATGCCCGAGATCCTCTCCCACCGCCTGCTTTCACTGAACTCCAAACGTCGGCAGTTATTGGCAGAGGCTGAGGCACTGGCTTCGGAGATGGAATCAGTGAAGACTCGACTTTCTGACCAGCAGAAGCAACCTGGGGTAGGAGCAGGAGGGTCTGGAGCAGGAGCAGGAGGAGCAGGAGCAGGAGGGTCTGGTGGCCTTAAACACCTCTTGATTAGCGTTACAGGGGCAGCGGGGGCAGGAGGAGTGGGAGGCATGTCTGCTGGAGCTCATGAAAGAAGTGCTATGGAGGTCCGGGCGATGGAGGAGGAGAGAGCTTTGGCTGCGCTCGAAGTCAGAAGCGAACTCTTGAAGAATGAACAAGAGGCCGCCTCAGCGATCCACTCTGTGACCATCGATCTCTACCTCTTTGCCTTCGGTCTATCCGATGCCATCACCTCTAAGCTCCTCTCCTCCGCATTCGTTGCTGCATATGACTTAGGAAGCGTTATCGTCTCCCACATTTCCTCTATTATCTTGCTTTGTCTCTCGCTTGAGAGGAGGATCGAGAGAAACAGACATGTGGTTTCCAGATATTATCAGGTCATTGATATTCACTCTCAAATTGAGAACAAGAAGACCAGGAGGAGGAAGAGAGAGGAGCGGAAGAAGGAGAAGAGTCGGAAGAGGGAGGAGAAGGAGAGAGAGAATCTGATGAAGGCAGAGAGAGGAAGTAAGAAGCATAGGGAAAGGGAGAGGGAGGAAAGAGGAGAGATCGAGGATCAAGAAACCAGCCAAAATGAGAATCCAGAAATATCTACAAAGGGACCTAACTCCTCTTCTGTTTCGTCTTCTTTCTCTCCTTCCCTTCACCCCCTCACCACTTCTCTCTCTTCCTCCCTCCCTTCCTCGGCCTCTTCTTCGTCCCCCTCTCCCTCATCTTTCGTATCCTCTCTCCCCCTTCCCTCCCCCTTCCTTCTCGATCTCTGCGTCTTCCTCCTCTGTCCCACCATATCTTTTAAGTGGGCCTATACCTTCTCTTTCTACTTCGCCTTCCTCTCCCCCTCCTCCTCTCTCCTCTCCTCCGCCCCCTCCCTTCCTACCTCTTGTCCTCCTCTCTTGCCTCTCCCAAAAACAAAAAGATGCCTGAGAAAGCCAGTGATGTTGTTTCCTTCTCCTCCACTCCCTCCTCCCCTTCCTTGTCCTCCTCTCCCTTCTCCACTTCTGTCTCGGCAACTCCTTCTCACCCTACTCCCTTGTCACTGTCTCAATCAGAGAAATGGATAGGAGAGGCATCCAAGCGAGGAGAGAGAGAGGGGGCGGAGGAGAGAACTGCCGACGAAGGGAGAGGAGTTCATTGCGAGAAGGAGAACGGCGGAGGAGGGGAGGAGAATGAGAAGGAGAAGGAGAAGGGTGAAGAAAGAGGAGTCGCGTCGGAGTGTGACGATGATTCTGAGGCTGAGTCAGAAGGTGATCGATCCAGAGAAGACGGGGCGCTGATGGAGAGGGCAAAAGAATTGGAAAAAAGACGGGCGACCTGTCTTCCCTTCTTTTTGTCCTCCTCAGCCAGCTAAACTCCTTCTCCTCCGTCCTTGTCCGTTACTTCCGCTCTGCCGCCTCTTCCTCTAAGCGCCTCGGGTCCTTTCCTGAGTCAGCGAAGGGCGCAGACCAAGTGGGGGAGGTGTCGAGAGCTCTGCTAGTCTTTGTTGCAGCTGAAGTTTCTAAAATAGCCGCGTCTTTTCCCCCGCCTCACCCTCTTGGGTCTATATCCGAATCCACTATCTCTCTGTCGAACAAGCTCAACTCCTTAGCTTCGTCTCTCTTCGTCCCTCCTACGCCTTCTTCCCCTGCTCTCCCCTCCTCTTCCTTTTCCTCCTCGTCCTCGTCATCCTCCTCGTCCTCCTCTTCTGCCTCCGCTTCCCCTGTCTCTTCCTCTCCATCCCTTCCGCTGACTTCATCTTCTGGTCCAAGGCGATCAATCTCCAAGTCAAGGGCCTCCTTCTCTCGCTCTCTCGCTCCTCCCTCAGCTTCTGCATCGGCATCTCCTTCTTCTTCCCCCTCTCCCCTTCCTCCTTCTCGCCTCCTCCCCCTCCTCTCGTCTGCTATCTCGTCCTCTCATTCGACGATGCCTGACTTGACCAAACACAACTCTTTCTCGGACTCTCCCTCATCTACTTGTGCTAATACGGCCCCCTCCTTCGCCCCATCTTCCTCCACTCCGCAGGCGATGAGGAGGGTGGGGAACGTGGGCATGATGCGCACGGAAAAGAAGAAGAGAGGAGAGGGAATGAGAGGGGAGGTAAGACGGAGACGCAGAGAAGACGGTGAAGTAGACGGTGAAGGAGGGGCTGATGCGGGAGGAGAAGGGTACGGCTGTGGAGAGGGAATGGGAGAGAGGGGGAGAGGAGGAGAGGGAGAAGGAGAGTTCGGATATGAAGTGGATGACGAAAGTGGAATTGTGATCGTGCACCATATGAACGACAGTGCGAGCGTATGTGTAAGCGAAACCCCAGAACCGATTGAGGAGAGTGACGCGTCTTTCTGCGCTGAATCCACGTACTCTGCGGACTCCACCGTTTCTGCGCCCTCTCCTTCTCTCATGTTATCAGCTCCCCACCAGAAGAAGACGAGAGGGAGAGCGGTTGACCGAAGGAGAGGGAGTAACAGCAGCTATGTTACGTCTAGTAGCGATGAGAGGGGGGCCATGGCGGACGAGGAGAGGAGGGGAAGCAGAGGCAGCAGAGGCAGCAATACCAGCCTTCAATCAGAGCCTGTTCTGGCTTCCCGCACTCACCCTTCCGCTTATTCCTCAACTCCCTCGTCCTCATCGGCCAACCTGGTCAGAACCCCTCATCTGAATAGTCCGACTCCCATCCCCCTGCCCTTATCCTCTGGCTTCGTTCCTTCTTCGCACTCTAACTCGATTAAGAGTGGACTATTCTCTTCTTCGTCATCCCACAACATCGCATCGAAAGCTAGACCAGCACACAGCAGCAACAACCACGGCAACAACTATAACACCTTTAGTAGCCGTGCTCATTGCAGCAGCAACAGCAGCGATGACTACGTTGGAGAAGGAGGGGCAGGGGGAGGGAAAGGGGGAGGGCAGATAGTCTTGTTTATACATAAAGAGAGCGAAGGAGTGGAAGAGAGGGGATGGAGAGAGAGACAGGAGAAGATGGAGAGGAGGCAGAGGAAGGTAAAGAAGACGGAGAGGGAGAGGGAGAGGAGGGAGAAGAAGGAGAAGAAGGAGAGGAGAGGAGGGAGAGGGGGCAGACGAGGCCTCCAGTACTCGTCCCTTCCCTGTTCAACGTCTGCTTCCCTCTCGCCCTCTCTCTCACCCTCCCTCTCCCCCTCGCTGGACCCTACCCTCACCTCTTCTCTTTCTGCGGATTGCGTTTCGTATAGTCCGTCAGGAGATGAACCGAATCATCAGGGTATTCTGCACTGTCCACCTCCTGCCTCTACGTCTGCTTCTCCCTACCCTGCCCTGTCTTCAGCCGCCACTCCCCTCTCCTCTTCCCTCATTGAGTTGAGGAGGGTACCCAGAGGGAGCCTCCCACTCAAAAAAACATCAGGGAAAAAGAAGAAGAAGAAGGATTTATGGGTCTCCAACACGGTTCCTCCTACGTTCTTTACCCGCTCTCTTCTACCTTCCTCTCCCTCTCACCCTCATCCCTCTCTTCATGGTTCTCCTGCGCCCTATTCTCTTCCTCCCTCCCCTCTCCCTACTGCTGCGATTGCCTCTTCCTCTGCCCCCTCGTCTGCGCCCTCTTCTGCCTCCTCCCCCGTCCCCTCCACTCTTCCCTCTTCGACTCCCCCCGTCTTTATACAGCAGAGCGATGGATGTTTTTCTGTCGGGAGAGTAAATGCCACTGCCTCTTCCTCCTCTTCTTCTTCTTCTTCTTCTCCCTCCCCTTACCCTCCTTCCTCTCTTCCTTCCCCTTCCCCCCTTCCTCCTCCCCTCCCCAGTCCTTCATCTACGATCAGTCCTCTCATTCTTTACATCCTCAGATATTTTATGACACAAGAGATCATTTCCACACTCTTCCTGTCCCCGTCGCCCACCCCGTCTCCTTTCCCTCGTCCCCTGTGCCCTACGAGTCCTCATCTTCTCCTCCCCATCCCCCATTTCCTCCTGTGCCTATACAATGTATGTACGACCCACAGACTCGGTCCTTCATCCCTGTGGCCTCCTTCTGCCATTATCTCCTTCAAGGAGAAGGGCAGGGAGGGAGGGCACAAAGGCAGACACAAGGCGAGAGCGAAAAGAAGAGGAGGACAAGAGATTTGAGAGGGGCGCGGGAAGAGGTAGAAGAGGGAGAGGCGCAGGGGGTGAGAGGGAGAGAGAGCGGGAGAGGGAAGGAAGGAGATAGAAGATTAGGAAGAATGAATGAGACGAAGTCAGAATTAGAAGATGACGAACAAGAAGAGGAGGAGGAGGAGGAGGAGGAGGAGGAGGAGGAGGAGGAGGGCACTGATGGATCTGAGGACGAGGATGAGGACGAGGAAGAGGAAGATGAGGAGGAAGATGATGACGACGACGAAGAGGAGGAAGAGGAGGAAGGGGAGGAAGAGGAGGAGGAAGGGGAGGAGGAGGGGCGGGTGGAGGAGGAGAGGAATGTGCGATCACCTCGGGATCTTTCTCTTTCTATTCCACCTTCAACTCATCAGCGAAAGACATCCGCCTCCTCTCCTTACGCATTCCTAAGCAACCCTCCCTCCCCTTCATCTCCTTCCTCCCCTTCCTCCCCCTCCTCTCCCTCCTCCCACTCCTCCCACCCCCTTCTTCCGCCCTTCCTTCTATCCCTTCCACCCAACCCCACTTTTCCCAAATGATTTCTCCTTCCTTGGCCTCCTTTATCCCTTCTCCTTTCTCTCCCAATGCAAAGCTACCAAAGTCTTCTCATCATTCCTCCTCTTCTTCTTCTTCGTCTTCTTCCTCTTCTTCTTCCTCCTCTTCTTCTTCTTCGTCTTCTTCCTCCTCTTCTTCCTCCCTTCCTCCTCGTCCGAGCACCTTGTATTTCGACCCTAAGTCGGGAAATTACTACAGTTTGAGAGAGGTCGAGGGTGGAGGGGGGCTTACATCCAGGAGCAAAGGTTTTTGATGAGGAGAAGAAGAAACAACTCCAAACACAGATATACGGGAGTAAGGATAGAACACACGAAACGGAAAGGGAAAGGGAAAGGGAAGCGGAAGGGGAAAGGGGAGGGGAGGGGAAAGGGAAAGGGAAAGGGGGGAAAGGAGAAGAAAAAGAAACGTGAAGAGGAGGAAGAAAAGGAACATCAAGAAGAAGAGAGCTCAGATCCTACTTCTTCTGCCTTCCAGGTCTCTTCCTTCACCTCTCCTTCCTCTTCCTCTTCCTCTTCCTCTTCCTCCTCCTCTTCCTCTTCCTCCTCCCCTTCTTCTTCCTCTTCTCCCACTCCCTCATCCTCTCTGTCGATATCTCTTTCCCCTTCTCCCTCTACCTCTCTCACCCCCTCACCCTCTATCCGAGGAAGAACAGTTGAATTAGAGAGAGTAGGCCAGCAAACGATCAAGATATTTTTAGATGACTCTCCCACCTCTTTATCAAGGAGCGGGCCCTCTCTCTCCCTCTCCTCTCTCTCCTCCTCTGTCTCCGCACCCTACCTTCCTTCTCCCTCATCTTCTTCCTCTTCATCCTCCTCCTCATCCTCCTCTTCTTCCTCTTCTTCCTCTTCTTCCTCTTCTTCTTCCTCTTCCTCTTCCTCTTCTTCATCTTCATCTTCTTCTCATCTTCCTCCTCCTCCTCCTCATGCTTTCAACGTAAGACCTACCAACTCGTTTTCCTCCGTCTCATCCTCTTCCACCCCTCTCTCTCACTCCTCATCTACCTCCTCTCTCCCTTCCTCTTCCCCATCCCCTCACTCTGCCTCTTCGTCTTCCATGAGCCCCCCTTCTCCTCCTCCTCCCACCTTCCCATTGTTTCGATCCATGGAGTCCTTCCGTCTATGGCCTCTTCTGCCTCCTCTCCCACTTCCGCCTCTTCCCCTATCTCTCCCGCCTCCACCTCTTCTTCCTCCGCCTTCCCTACTAACGAAAAGAATAAGAACGGCTACGTCGCTTCCCCTTCTCCATTGTTTACTCCTCCTTCCTCGACTTCCCCTTCAGCTGCTCCTTCTCCCTCTGCCTCTCTCCCAGCTACGTCTCCTAGTCATGGCAGAGCCCACTACGTTGTGAATTCATCTGGATCTACCTTCTCTGTCCAGGCCGCTCCCTCATCCCCCTCTTCGCCTACCTCTTCGTCTTCGCACCCTCCTTCTTTCTCTGCAAATGCACCCCCCTCTGCAGCTCATTCATCCTCTCCTCCCCCTGCATTTCCTACTTATTCCTCGTACCCCTACCCCCCTTCGCCTCTTCTTCGAATCCATACTCATACTCTTCCTATGCTCATTCTCCTTCTTCCTCTGTCCCCTCTAGTGTTTCCTCTTCAATCCCCCCTCCGCTCCCTCTCTCCCTCCTGACATAAGATACGTGGTAGATGCGAATGGAATAGTTGTTGGCTTCTATTCAAACGGAATATACTACGCCAACCAAGGAGTGGGAATGAGTGTTGGAATCGGAGTAGGAGTCTCTATGAAGAAGCATTACGCTGCGATAAAAGGTGGCGCAGGAGCAGGAGCAGGAGCAGGAGGAGGAGGGGGTGGAGGAGAGGGCTTAGAAGAGTACGATGCTAGGGAGGGGGGAGGAGGGGTGACGAGCATTTCTTCGACTATTCGAATTATGATTCAGAGAACTCCTTTCCCTTGACTCAGTCCCAGAGCTATTCGCTTAATGTTCAGGAGAGGAGGAGGGAGAAGACGGAGAAGGAGATGCTGAGGGACAGGGAACGTAAGGAGAAGAGGGAGAGGAGGAAGCAGGGAGAGGGAAGAGAGGGGCACGAGATATAAGCCAGCCGATCTCAGAAGCGTCTCTAGTGCATCATCTGAGTTCCAAAAATCCGTATCTTCACTTTCCTCCGCCTCCTCTGCGTCCTTCTCTTCCTCCTTCGCCTCATCCGTCTCATCCGCCTCTTCCTCTTCTCTCCGCTCTTCCTCCTCCAAGTCCAAAACCTTCTCCTACTCGTCCCACCTCTCTCGCTTCTCAGAGGATGTCACAGAGCCATCTATAAGCAAGGCCAAGCTGAAGCACAAGTCGAGTTGGCTGTCGCCATCTGCTCCTGACCTGGAGCCTCTGCCGGCGTTCCAAGGGGTTCGATCCCTCAAAGACCCAGATACGGAGAAGAAGAAGAAGAGAGCTAGGCACCACGACAGACAAGTTCTCGAGACCTTCTGCAAGGAAATTAAGGGGAGGAAGAAGTAAGGGAAGCGAGGGATTGAGAAGGGGAAGGGGAAGGAGAAAGAGAAGGGGGAGGGAGGAGGGAGGAGGGAACAGTGGAATCCTTTGGTTTATCAGGAAAAGCATTATTTGCCTGAATAACGAAGAAACACAGTCATTTTCGGAGATTTGGAGTTCTGTACAGGTGTAGGGTGTTCGAGAAACAAATCAAACTACACTGCTTTGTTCAGTAGGTGCTTTCATTAAAAGCACCCAGTCCCCTCTCCTTCCCCTCTCCTTCCCTTCTCCTCCCCCTTTCCTCCCCTTTCCCCCCCTTCCTTTCCTCTTTCCTTCCTCTTTCCTTCCTCTTTCCTTCCTCTCCCCCCTTCCCCTCCCTTCCTCTCCCTTTCCTTCCCTCTTCTTTTCTATTAAGCATTCTCAGTCTCTTTTTTTCCGCTCACATTCTTTTCTTTGGTTTTCTACTCCAACGTCTACCTGTACTTTTACTTTTCCACTTCTACTTTTTTTTGTTTCATTTGCTTCTTATTTGACTTATTTCACGTCTTCTTCTACCGCTGCCTTAACACTTATTTGAATGTTAAACTTTACTTCTACTTGTGGTTTTAATCATGCTTCTATTTTACTTCTGTTTTCGTTTGTATTCTACTTCTTGTATTCTTTTATTTGTACTCTTTTATGTTTACTGGGTAGCTGATCGCAGTCGTGGTCCACTTCTAATCTTCCCACTTTCTCCTTCTGCCCAGCTCTATTTGTTCATTTGAACGTGACTTATACACTCATAGTCTCTTCTGTCCGTGGTTTCCGCATATGTGCTCCCACTTTACTTGCATCGGTTTTAGTTTTTTAGTTTTTTTAGTTTTAGCTTTATTTTTAGTTTTAGTTTTAGTTTTAGTTTTAGTTTTTTCCTATATCTCCAAACCCGACACTTGTTAGCATGTATGTATGTATGTATGTATGTATGTATGTATGTATGTATGTATGTATGTATGTATGTATGTATGTATGTATGTATGTATGTATGTATGTATGTATGTATGTATGTATGTATGTATGTATGTATGTATGTATGTATGTATGTATGTATGTATGTATGTATGTGTGTATGTATGTACTCTGGTTCATATCTTCACTCGCCGCATTTATATTTTCTTATTTTAATATGTTAATATTTTAATATTTGAAATCCCCGTGCCTTTCCCAGCATACCTGATATCCCACTGCCTCTTGTTCGGCTTAGTATGTTTGTTATTCCTTCTGCTGGGAAGGAACTCCTTTGATCTGTTGCATCCTTCCTCCTCAACACGGCTCTTTTCCCCCTCACCTGTTCTTCCCCTAACCTATCATTTTGACTGTATTTGTCTTCAGCGACTCGCCATTGTTATGCTGGAACTGTATGTACACTGAAGTTCGATGAAATAATCTCCTCTATCATCGCCTGTCCCACATCTCCTGCACGTGAGGTGTTTTTTTAAAAATCAGTCGCGTTGCTCGGAGTGAATAATAATTTCTTGGTTCTTGTCTGTTTCTTATTCTTTTCTTTTTTGTGTTCTTCTTCGTTATCTTTTTTTCTTTCGTAATCTTTTTTCTTCTTTCGTAATCTTTTTTCTTCTTTCGTAATCTTTTTCTTCTTTCGTGATCTTTTCTTCTTCGTGTTCTTTTTCGTATTCTTTCATGACTTTTCTTGCTATCCTACCATCCATCACCCTAAAACGTCTGCGTTTATGGTAATCGTCCAGGCACCTCGTCTTCCATTTGTACCGTCACTCTACTACACTTGCTCTTCCACCTCTATCATACAATTTATCATACGGTTTAACTTCTCTCTTTCGTTTGTTTCATTGCTTTTTCTTTTTTTCTTTTTTGCTTCCGTGTTCGTTTTCTTTTTCTTTTTCGTTTTCTTTCTCACCAGTTTTAATTTTATTTTTTCCTGAAACCTTAAATGACTAATATCATGCGTTATGATGCCCCATATATGCCCGGCACGAAAAGGCATTTGTACACGTTTGCATCATCATGATATAGCATACTCTTTAATCGCTTGCTTTATGCGTCTTAGTTTGTATTGAAGTTCGAATTGCAGAGCTGTTTTCGCCCCCTGCTATATTTGTTTTTCTTTTTTGTTGCGTTATCTTCTTTTCTTTTCTTGTGATATCTTTTTGCCTTGCAATTGCATGCGATATGCATGAAGTATGAATCCCTACGACTTGTTTTCGCTTCGCTTCGTTTAGTCTCGTTTCGTTTTGTTTTGCACAGTTTATTTCTGTGATTCTCCACATCTTGCGTGATCTCAGATAGATGAACGCATTTCATATATGTGTAACCACAAGACATGTAATATCCAGCACATGCAATATTATATAATACCTACTTGTTTATTTTCTGTTCTGAGACTCATCAAATAAAAAATACAGCTTTTGATTCAATTCCACCGTGATTTGCATACAGACAAACGCTCAAGTATAGGTACTCCATGCGCACTCTCAATCATTCACCTACTACAAAAGTACATGCGTATACAAGATATATGTATACATACATATACACATCAATATGTTTATACATTCTTTCTATGCGCGATACTGGAAAGAAGGATCTCCCTACACGTTGTCTTGGACGCGTCCAGAAGGGACTTTGAGGAAAAAGGGGGTTGAGGGAAGAGTAAGTGCTGTGAGATAGGGGATTGAGACTCGACTGATATGACTGTATTAAACATATTAAACACAGAGCTCTCCAACCGAAGAGATTCCGCCTCAGACACAGACACTATTACCGACCCAGAACCATTATATGCCAACATACTCATCAATGAGGACACACGTAAGAAATGTTTTACTTCAGCTTGCTTGTCGATCGCAGAAGAAAACGCAAAGTAGGAGTCTAGGCTATCTACAAGAACGAGGAACGGATCCACCATCACCATCAATGCCGACAATCCGTCCACCAACTCATCTACATGCTCCGCAAACTTGAACATGATGTTCTTCGCATTCTTTGTTCGAAGATTAAAATCCGATGTCACACTCGCTTTCTTGCAAAATATAAACACTGGCGTGTTCTCATCTGCGGACATCTGTGCTGCTTCTAGCAATAACGTGAATGTTTCTTTCTTACAAACATCTCTATATACGATACAAGATAGTATTCCACAATTTGTATGCAAACTGCTAGGGTCTGTATGAAAATTTAATTGCACACCAAACTCACAATTGAGGTCTCCATTGTATATGCTACTGAAAAATGATGCAAGCTTCGATTCATCACTACGAGAATGTAATGCATCTCCCACTTCGACTGGAGTATTCATGCTAGCTTTTACTTGTATAAACCTTCAATGTGATTTAATATACCCCTCTTTACAAATGTATGGGTAATATATGACGGATGATAACTTTTAGTTTGCTTAACACTGCAAACAATTGTGAGTTGCAAAAAAAAGCCCGCCAATCTTATTTCAAAATCGAGATATTATTGCTTGCAAACTGATTGAGGACGTATTACAACAAACGCACATAATGTACAAATGTTACTTGATTTGGGTATAAACATAGTGAATCATATTCTTCATAACTCAACTCTCAGGAAGAAAAAAATTGTATGCAACACGATTTACACATTTATACCTCTATGCTGTGAAATATGAAAGTATCCTCCAGCCTAATCGCTGAATTGAATCAGAAATGTGATTTAAATGATCACATGTTGTTAAAGCTTTAAAAATACCAAATGTATCTCGATTTCTACATTTGTAAATACAATATAAAAGGAACAATTAAATTAAGATATAACAAGTATTCTAATATTTGCGTACCTCTCAATAACATCCCAATTAGTCTAACGGCTAGGATACGGCTCTTTCACAGCTGGGATACGGGTTCGATTCCCGTATTGGGAACTTCTTTTTATCTTTTTATTAATTAACAATAGCGAACATCAAATTGGGTAATGTTGTAACATATACCATGCCATTCTAGGCAAATTGTCGACAATTCCTCGATGTCATGGTACAAGAGTCAGTCTCTTTTTGACAGTCGTCAAACATTATCGACTGTTGTCACCAAGCGAACATCATAATATCCCGCTTTAGGAAATATTTAACGGGTAATGTGATTTTATGATGAAACGGATTTAATGAAAGGTTTAACTGAATTTAGAGTTGTGAAATTTCTATGCAAAGTATATTATGTAAGTAATTAGCGGTATTTATTTTTAAAATCATAATTTTTTGCGCATTTTATCAAAGTAAATATCATCTTGAAGGAAGGTAGTATTATAACCTTAACTTTACTATAACACCTTGCGCAAATATACTCATACATTTCAAACAAATGACACGTATGTCTCAGAGGCATTATACTTGTACAGAATATATGTAGTTTATTTGTATAGTCATTCTAATTATTACTGAATTTTACACATAAATGAAATCCACAAATAAGATACTGTTGAAATTCAAATTATTACTCAATATGAAGTACAACTCAAACATAGACTGTCGATAATGCATGCACACTAGTGCTCGTTGATAATTCTGATACAATACGCTCAATGTGTAGCGAGGATTCTTCAACATTTCTAAAAGTAAGAAAGCATATCAACTCAACACTAGTATATAAGGATGCCCTCAATATTTTATCGGATATATATCCCTGTTTGTCGGTGTATGGAGATATGCAACTTTTTAATTTGCATTATATTCTTCTAGGAAAATATTCTTCAGTCTGACTTATTCTAACTACACATATAAATACTCATTATTAACAGATAACTGTTTTTGCTTTAATACAATTCGTTGAGCCAAATACGAAGTAGCTAAAACGTACGGCAGTTTGGCGAATACCAACCGAACAACTGTAACATATATTATTAAAGAGGAAACACATAAACATCCCAGAAACTTCGTCTTTTGCGTTTCGTTTACGGCCATTGCGAGGTTGTCGCGCTTTCAAACAGAAGGAAAGGAGGGAAAGAGAGAGTATATGGGCAGCGAAGAGGAAGACGAGAGTGAACGTTCGGTAGAGGTACATGTAAGTGAAGTTTACGACTCACACTTACACTCTGGGGTAAATGGAAGGGGTAAGGGAAAGGGTTTGGTGGAGAATAAAAAGATCTTCGATTCCACATACTTTGACCTCGGCTTCGTTGGGACCCTCCAAGGAGTAGCTCACTTTCCCATAACTCTCCTTCTCCTCCTCTCCATCCTTCGCTTCCTTCTGCTCCTCCTCATCTGCACCATCGAGCTGCTCCCCCCCCTGCTCTTCAGCATCCTCTTCCCCATCCTCGTCGTCTTCGTCCTCTCCCTCAGGAGGTACTTGCTCTCCAGCGACAGAGCCAGAGGTGTCTCTAGTATGATACACATACTCCTCTTCCCCCTTCACACCCACAGCCCGGATGGGCTGAGTCCCTCGGAATTGAGATCCAACCACCAAATCCGTCTTTTGGGAAGAGATCAAGTTGGATGGAGAGAAGGGGAACGGAGTGCCGTGTCCGTACAATTGCAGAGACACCTTCCTCCTCTCGCTCACCACCGAGGAGGAGAGGGAGGAGTGGTTGGGGTCGATGACGTACTTCTTGACGAAGGTGAGGAGGTGGTCCTTGGAGATCTGAGATAACACAAAACACTCATCCTCTAAGGAGAAGAAAAGGGGAGGAAAGAGGGAGGGAAAGGGAAAGAGAAGGGAAGGCAGAAAGAAGGGAAGGGAAAGAAAAGGGAAGGGAGAGGGAAAGGGAAAGGGAAAGATAAGGGAAAGGAAGGAAGACGGGGTCAGAGGAAAGAAGATGAGAGCGAAGTGGAGCGAAGGGGAAAGAAAAGGGAGAAAAGGGGAAGGAAAAAGGGAGAAAAGGGGAAAGAAAAAGGGAGAAAAGGGAAGGAAAAAGGGAGAAAAGGGAAAGAAAAAGGAGAAAAGGGGAAGGAAAAAGGGAGAAAAGGGGAAAGAAAAAGGAGAAAAGGGGAAGGAAAAAGGAGAAAAGGGAAAGAAAAAGGGAGAAAAGGGGAAGGAAAAAGGAAAAGAAGAGGGAGGAACCGAAAAAGAGGGGAGAGGGAGGCGATGAAGAGGGAGAGAGGGAAGCGATGAAGAGGGGAGAGAGGAAGCGATGAAGAGGGGAGAGAGGGAGGCGAAGGGCAGAAACAAAGAGAGACAAAGAGAGAAAAAGAAAAGAAAAGAGAGAAAAAGAGAAAAAGAAAGGAAAAGAAAGGAAAAGAGAGAAAAGCAAGGAAAGAGACGGAGATATGGTAAGGCACCGAAAGACGAGCGAATAGGAAACAATAGATGACATCATGAAGGAGAGAGGGAAACAGAGAGAGAGAGATAAAGAGGGAAACAGAGAGAGAGAGAGAGCATATGTACATGCGTTCGTGTGTGTGTGCGTGTATGTATGTGTGTATGTGTATGTGTGTATGTGTATGTGTGTATGTGTATGTGTGTATGTGTATGTGTATATGTATATGTATATGTATGAGAGTGCAACGTTCTTACCGATGGAGTTGAATTGATAGGAGTAATCCTCGATTTTCTCCCAGATTCTAGCACTCTCTGCCTTGATATTGTTTTTCTTTTCCCTGACCTTCCCCTCATAAGACTTCTTGAGCTCCGAGAACTCTTCCTCCGTCAGGGACGAGATCTTTTGATACAACACCGTGTTGACCCACTCCTCCAATTCTAACAGATAAGACGCGAGCGGACATCGCAGAAGGAACGAACATCCGGGGAGGTAGCGATGAGGAGGAAGGAAGAACGCGAATGGTAAAGAAACAAGAAGAGAGGGAAGAACACGAAGCGAATAAGAGACGCACGGAGGGACGAAACGAAGAGAAAGACACAGTACAAGTGGGGTGGGGGAAGGGAAAAGAGAAGGAGGGGAAGGAAAGGGAAGGAGAAGTAGAGAGATGAAAGGGAAAAGTTAACTAGGTATTATAGAGAAAGAGAAAAACAAATAAAACAGAGGGAGTGACAGTGGAAGCGAATGGATACCTGTTATCGAGGAAGTTAGCTGATTTCGAAGACTGAATCAAAGTGCAGAAGAGGGGGTGGAGGGGAAGAGGGAAAAGCAGAAGACGATGTATCCCAGTTGTTGTTTCGTTCTTAGAACGTCGAAGAAAGAGTCGGAGGAGAGGAAGGAAAGAAGGGCACAAAGGGTTGACGACACGGTGGGGGAGGAGGCTGATAGCAAGCGAGAGGAAGAGGGAGACAGAACGGAAGAAGAGGTGGAGAGGGAGTGGAGGGAGACGTTGGGGGAAGGCGTATGCGTTGAGGACTAGAGAGTCTTTGTCTTTGTGGTTGAAGCTGGGGCCGACGACGAGGTGGGTGCTGAGGGAAGGGAAGGTCACTGTTCGAGGAAGACGACGGAAAGACAGAGGGAGAGAAGGGGGAGGAACGAGCACAGATGAAGAGGAGGAAGAGGAAGAGGGGGACGAACCGGATGAGAGCGAAAGGATGGGGTGGAGAAGGGAAGAAACCTTGATGGTGTATTGTTCATTCGTATTTCCAAACACTAAAACCCTCGCACTGGCTCCGAGGAACATAACTTTTTGGAGCTGAGGGAGAGAGAAAGGATTATTCAGGTAGAGGAGAAGGAAAGGGGGGGGAAAGGGAGACGAAAGGAGTGAAGGGGAAGAACAAGAGAAGGGGAAGAGGAAGATAAAACATCAAATTAGGGAAAGTGCGATGAAAAAAGAAGTCTCACACAAATATACGAACGAAAAGATAGATAAGGAGGCCCAATTGAGAGAAAGAAGAGAGGCAAAGGGCTTGTAATTAGAACAAACGAAGGAGGGGAGTGAGAGTAGAAGTGCAAGAGAAGAAGAGCGCCACGAGTGTTTTCAATCGATGGGGTGCGTTGTTGGCGTGTCGTATTTCCTATTTCGTTTCGTAGTATTCGCCCGGTTGATGTTTTGTTTTCTACTTACGAGAGCGATGTTGTCGATGGACCCGTAGTGTTCGATGGCGAAGGAGACGTGGTGGTGGTGGATTCTGTTCGGGTAAAGCACGGAGTAAAGCGCAGAGACTGAGTTGGAGTAAACCACAGCCTTGTCTTTGTTAATGTACTGCCTCAGAGTGAAGTCCTTGACTCTGTTGAAGACGTCGGAGGGGAGGGAGGGAGGAGTCGGGGAAGGGGGAGTGTAGATGAGAGAGAATGATGCTGAGCAGAGCAGTCAGTTTCTGGTGGAATCCCAGTACATTGACGACCACTTTCCCTGCGCTCGTCTGTATCGAGTACAGTACCCAGACGTCTCTGCGTCGTAAACTATCAAATTGAGACTCTCCTTAACCAACGCGACGTAGAGGGGAAGGAGAGAGGATAGCAGACCATCCACTCCCACGCTCAGCTCGATAGTCACGCTCACCTGAGAGCATAGGCGAGTGAGTGCGTGCGTAAGTGTGGACAGACGTATGTATGTAATATGTATATGTGTGCAGATGTGTGTATGTATGTACGTATGAATTTAAAAACAAACGCAAAGACTGAGTGGAAATATGAGTGAGCGTACCTTGGGAGACTTGAACACGAGATCAGGCTTATACCACACTTCCTAGTGGG
Source organism: Drosophila quasianomalipes (assembly GCA_035043665.1). Taxonomy (NCBI): domain Eukaryota; kingdom Metazoa; phylum Arthropoda; class Insecta; order Diptera; family Drosophilidae; genus Drosophila; species Drosophila quasianomalipes. The sequence continues at coordinate 15,698 of JAWNMU010000041.1, read as the reverse complement.
TTGGCGAGGGGACAGAAAGCTTTGCCTCCCCAGTCATCTCCCCTCAGCTTAATGTCTGAGATCTTAATGGGGGAGACACCGCACTAGAGGGGAGGGAAAGGGGAGGGAAAGGGAGGGAAAGGGGAGGGAAAGGGAAGGAAGGGAAGGAAGGGAGGGAAAGGAAGGAAAGGGAAGGAAAGGGAAGGAAAGGGAAGAAAGAGAAAGGAAAGGGGAAGGAAAGGGAAGGAAAGGGGAAGGAAAGGGAAGGAAAGAGAGAAAGAGAAAGGGGAAGGAAAGGGAAGGAAAGGGGGAAGGAAAGGGGAAGAAAGAGAAAGGAAAGGGAAGGAAAGGGGAAGGAAAGGGGAAGGAAAGGGGAAGAAAGAGAAAGGAAAGAAAGAATTATATGAATGCATGTAAGTTTGCGTGCACACGAGAATATAAAAGGATGAAGAGAACTCAGCACTGAGAGTGGAAAATAAAAAAAGAGAGGAAAGAGAGGAAAGAGAAGAAGAATAACAGACGAACAGCGCTTACCTCAGAAAGAGAGGCAATGGGAGAGGCAAAGAAAGCAGCCGCGTCCACTCCGTGGTATACACTCTTTGCCTTCTTCCTCTTGGCCTCCACTATCTCTTCCTCCTCCTGCTCCTTCTCGTCCTTCTTCTCGTCCTTCTCCTTCTCCTCCACTCCGTCCAGGTTGACGTAAGTGCTCTTTTCAGGTTCGGAGTCCAGGTTAGAGATGAGGAGGGGAGGGGAGATGGGAGAAGAAGCCGACTTATCGGAAGAGGAATCAGTAAGGACGTCCGAAGAAGAGGGGGAAGGAGAGGACTGGAAGAGGTCAGCGTTGTCTTTGGAGACGAGTGAGAAGTCGTCGTTGATGAAGGGGTTGGAGCGGAAGATAGAGAAGTTCTGGAGGGGGAGATAGGAGAGGGAGATAGGAGAGGGAGATAGGAGAGGGAGATAGGAGAGGGAGATAGGAGAGGGAGATAGGAGAGGGAGATAGGAGAGGGAGATAGGGGGGCAGAGGAATGCCAAAGAGAGAGTGGAAAGAAGGAAAGAAGGAGAGAGAGAGAGAAGGAGAGAAGGAGAGAAGGAGAGAAGGAGAGAAGGAGAGAGGAGAGAAGGAGAGAAGGAGAGAAGGAGAGAAGAACAAGTAAAATTAAAAACGGAACAACCAATTACAACGACCAGCAGAAAGAAAATATACATACACACACACACACACACGCACATATTAACATACATACACAAATAAATACACGTGGGCACATAGGCATACAGACACACACGAGCACACGCGCCCAATGCTAAAGGACTTCGGTAAGGAAATATGAATGATCAAAACGAAAAGATCTAAAGGAATATCTGACCTCGGCATAAGTTAACTGCAAGGGAAGGGATGCGGGGGAACGGAAGATCTGCTCGAGTGAATCGAACATCTTTGGGTTCTTGACTTTGGAATACTTCGCCTTGTACCAGTCGATCTCACGCGTCGCCACATCCTTATTCTTCTGGCTCGTGTACACGATCATCGCATTCGAAGGAACGAGATAGCGACTCATCTGTGGAGAGGGGAAAGGGAGGGGATGAAGGAGGGGAGGGAAAAGGAAGGGGAGGGAAAGGGAGGAGAGGAAGGAGAGGGGAGGAAGGGGGAACGAAAGGAGGGGAAAGGAAAGAAAAAAGGAAGAAGGAGAAACGGAAGATATCAACCGAGAGATTAGAGATTAACAACCATTGTGAGTGGGAAATACGAAGAGAGAGAACAAAAAGGAAACACAGACAGACAAAGGGAGGCGGACAGCGCACAAATGGAAGAGAAGGGAAGAGAGAGAGAAGGGAAGGAAAGAGAAGGGAAGAATAGAGAAGAGATAAGGCGGTCATATCAAACCTTGAGGGCATTTGAAGCAGAGGGAAGATAAAGCAAGTGATCTGCATCGATGAAGGGGAAAGGAAAGGAAAGACAGAGAGGAGGGTGAGAGAGGGAGAAGACGAAATAAAGGGAAAGAAAAGGAAGAGCGAAGAAATACAAGTGATGAAAAGAGAGGGAGTCGAATAAGAAAGCAATATGGATGTATACGAGTAGGACGAAGGGAAATTATACGCATACATATTTACATATACATATACATATACATATACATATACATATACATATACATATACATATACATATACATATACATATACATATAAATAAGAATAGAAAGAGAGATGCGTGCTCGAAGGAAACGTCTCTGTCTACAAATATCTGCATAAAAAGAAATATCTTGAGAAAGGAAATGTAACATAGAGATAGACCACACCCTGTGAGATCAAGTGCTGAGGGAGAAAGTGCTGAGCAGAGGATGAGATGTCGATACACGTTGAAATGGGACTCGACTGAAGTTCAAGCGGAACGAAAGCAGAAGGAGAAGGAGGCGAAGGGGGAACACATGAACAGTAGAGGGGAGCGGAGAGGGGAGCGAAGAGAGAGGGAAGAGAGAGGGAAGAGAGAGGAAGAGAGAGGGAAGAGAGAGGGAGAGAGGAGCGAAGAGGGGGATGAAACATGGGAACAACATAGGAAGGCGAGGAAGAGTGGGGGAAGGAGAGGGAGGCAGAGGGGAATGTGTTAATAGTCGCATTATACGCATACAAGCACACACACACATACATGCACATACATACATATATAGATATACACAGAAGTACATGCACATATGTCCCTATTTGGTTTACCTTGTTCTTGAACCTGAAGGAGTTTCCGTTGATTTTCTTCTGTTCCTCGATGGACTGGAGATCCTTCTTCTTCAGCGTTCATCAAGGTAGAGAGATATTCGAAGACGCATTGCACTACTTTCTCAACGTTTCCAGAGGCTCCGGTGAGGTCGGGTGAGTCGGCAGATGCGTCCTTTCCATTCAAATTGAGATCCGCGTAGGTGTTAGCGAACAAGTCGGAAGAGGAAGTGAGGTCGATGGAGATGGTGAAGAGGGAGAAGGACTCGTTTTCGTAGCAGACTCCAGATGAGAGGGATTGAGCCAAGTTGTTTTGCTTCAAAACATCGAGGAGGGAGCGGGGTCCCTCGTCTCCAATCAGGTGGGAAAGCACCGAAAAGGAGGAGGAGAGGTAGGGGAGGGAGGAGGCATTCTCCAGCCCTTGGAGACCGTCAGCACCGACGGAGTCAGAGGATCCAAGACCTACGATGGTGGGGAGGGAAAGGACGGATGAAGTAGGAGGAAGGGGGAAGATCAGCTTGAGCTGCTTAGTGTCCTTGACGGGCACGAAGAAGGAGAAGGAGGGAAGGGAGGACGAGTCGAAGACTTGACGGGAAAACGCAGGAGCGGGCTCAGCATTGTCCGAAACGAGCGAGAAGTGGTTCACCACCATCTCCTGCAGTTCGTCCAGAGTGTACTTTCCTAGCACACAAAGCTTCATACGAGAAGCTCCGTAGTGAGTCTATATGGGAAGGGAAGGGAGGGGAGGAAAGGTGAAGGTGAAGGTGAAGGGTAAGGGAAGGGAAGGGAGGAGAGGGAGAAGGGGAAGAGACGGAGGGATATCATTAAAAGAGACACAAATGGTGACATTTCGAGATACACATAGACAAATAAACACGCAGATACCCACCTACACCCACACACACACGTACATAACACATACATGCACACACACACGAAACACATTTACGCAGCAATTGGAAGATCAATCTCATGCAATCGGTATAAAGCAATGGGTATAATGTATTAACGTGTGTCTCTAACAGATGGAGTAAAAGTGTGTAGTATACTCCCTGGTAGCGTCTCTGACTCTCTTACCCTGTGGAACTTGATGAGCTCATCGCGGAGATTGACTCCTCTTTCCTTCTGCCAAGTAGACAGGGTCTCTTTGTTCCCAGTCCCTGTAGCGCACGTATAAACACAAACACACGTACACACGTACACACGTACGTACAGGCATGTGTACAGACATACACACATGCACACACACACACAATGCGGTAACAGATTAACCGATTAGAAACACCGAAACATTCAATACTCATGCTTGCATACTTATACATTCACACCTTCCATGCAACATGTTACAAACGCACATGCGGATAAACCATTATAAACCATTCCTTGATCGATATAGCATATATAACCTTATCATAGAGTATTTGCCTATCATAATATCTCAAGAAATAATATCTAATCATGTTTACGCAACACTCTCCCCTACGCTATCTCTATCTTCTTACCGTATTTGTGGAAGGGATGCTTCTCACTTGCTAGGTTGTTTAAGTAGGATTGGAATCTACAGTGCACAAGGAGAAAAAGGAAAGAGAAGGAGAAAAAGGGAAGAGAAGGAGAGAGAAGGAGAGAGAGGGAGAAGAGAGGTAGAAGAGAGGGAAAAGAGAGGGAGAAAAGAGGGAGAAGAGAGGGAAAAGAGAGGGAGAAGAGAGGGAGAAGAGAGGGAGAAGAGAGGGAGAAGAGAGGGAGAAGAGAGGGAGAAAGAGAAGAAGAAAGCGGGGGGGAAAGAGAAGGAGAAGGGAATAGAAGGGGTTAATTAGAAAAAGAGGATATACGAAGGAAAAAAATACACACATTCACGTCAAGAAATAAATACAAGTCCATATAAATATAAATACAAGTCCATATAAACATACACATATCAACAAATCTACATACCTCCAGACATCGGTGAGGATGTTTTTGTTGTTCTCACTGTCAACAGCGTTGATTTCTCTGTCAGTCGAGGAGGCATGGAACTGAAATATGAATGAACGAAACCACACAGACCACGCCAAAGATTAAAACAAAGGGAAGAGGAGGGAAAGGAAGAGGAAGGAAGGGAAGAGGAGGGAAGGGGAGGGAAGGGAAGGGAAGGGAAGGGGAGATAAGGGAAGGGAAAGGAAGGAAGGGAAGGGAAGGGAAGGGAAGATAAGAGAGGTAGAGCAGCTGGGCATCAGTATAACAGACAACACCACTGTACCCAGTTGAGAGTGCGCCTCACAATTTCTTATAAACTCATGGATGCGTATATGTATGTATGTATGTATGTATGTATGTGCAAATATGTTCATATGTGAGTGCGAGTTTTATATGCATATGCGTATTTCACGAGGTACAATACCATTGGTGCAATGAAGAATTGAGCGAACACGTCCATGACTTTTTCCAGGTGAGGAGACAGCACATCCAAGTGGTAGTTCGTGTTTTCACTCGAGGTGTATGCGTTGCTGCTTCCTACAGGACGATCAAACAAGAAAAGGAGAAGGAAAGGAGGGGTAGAGGAAAGGAGGGGTAGAGGAAAGGAGGGGTAGAGGAAAGGAGGGCAGAGGAAAGGAGAGGTGGAGGAAAGGAGAGGTGGAGGAAAGGAGAGGTGGAGGAAAGGAGAGGTGGAGGAAAGGAGAGGTGGAGGAAAGGAGAGGTGGAGGAAAGGAGAGGTGGAGGAAAGGAGAGGTGGAGGAAAGGAAGGGAAAATGAGGGAGAGGCAGCGAAGGAAGATGGGGGAAGGAAAGGGGGAGAAGGGGTAGCAAATGGGAGGAGTGGGAACAGGGAAGAGAAGGAGAGGACAGGCATGTCAGACAACAGAAATGAGACATACGAGAGAGAGGACAGATGACGTAGGGGGTATTGTCATCAAAGGGAAGAGAGGTACGAGATAGGGTTGAAAAACAGAGAGGAAGATAGAGAAAGAGAGAGAGGAGAGACAGATAGGGAGACTAAGAGAATGAGACAGATAGGGGTGGTACAGAGTTGTAGGGACAGAACAACACAGAGAATGAAATATCAAAATATCTGAGCATAGAAAAGAAAATGATAGGGCGACAAAATCATACCCCCGCACTTGTTGAGGAGTTCGTTGAAGTACTTCTCGTCCTTGTATTTCTCAGTGCCCATGAACAACATGTGCTCACAGAAGTGGGCAAGACCTAGAACGAAAAACAACAGAAGAAACGTAACAAACAATTAAGGGTGATACGAAGAAACAATGACGAGACGATGACGCATAGCTAGAGCTTACACACACTCAATCAATGTAGCCAACAAGCTGCAGTTGTGGGGCACTCCACTGCTTCTTTTATTTGTTTGCATTTAAGAGTTGTGTAAAATAATGATAATGCGTTTTTCTTTGCGTTTCGTAAACTTCCTTACCTGGGATCTCCTCTGGATCGCTGAAATGGCCAACGCTGACATCCACAGAAATGGCAGCCTAAAAGCAAACAATACACACACACACACACACACAAAAATAAGCATACCACATCACATTCCACATCATATCAACTAACTGCATATTCATTCGAGTCATAGCCGATGAGACCACCACAAATTCTTCTACACATGAAGTTACAAGCTACCTTATCAGCCTCAGGATCAGCGATCAACACAGCCTGGAGGTTGTTGGGGAGAACAATCGTTCTGTACTCTCTGGTGTCGAGCTCACTCTTGATGGGAGTAGCTAGAACCTTGACTTGAGCATCTGAAGAACTCATCGGTTCTGTTTACGGAGGGCACGAGATGGAAAAATTAGCACCAAAATACATACAGATTCATACACGGAGTTTACGTGCGATGATGACACCGCTAAAAAAACGAAAGCAAAATCTATACCCAATAAAACATACTAAATGACAATAAATATTTTAAGTGCAGGAGCATACACAACAAACATCGTATTTTGTGGATTCTGTTCAAACAGTTTGATCTCTTATATTGTGTTTTGAATTTTCCACACGTAATCAATCAGATAAACAAAAAAAAAACAAAAAAAAAACAAAAAAACGAAGGAATCAAAGAACATGTTGATTGATAACACTGGTACAAGAATTTGAAAAAAATTCTTGAGTCGATTTATCAAAAACTGTTTCAAATTAAATTTTTGCTACGAATTGTATTTGTAAAAAAAGAAATTCCCAATACGGGAATTGAACCCGTGTCTGTGCAGTGAGAGTGCACTATCCCAGCCACTATGACTAATTGGGATGAGGAAACAAGAGGTCCTACCGAGATTCGAACTCAGGTTTGAAGAGTCAGAGCCTTCAGTGCTAACCGCTACACTATAGGACCTTGTTGGTAAACGTAGGAAATTAGTTTATATTGTTCTTCTACAGAAGAGAAGGCCTGACGGCAGTGAGAAAGATAATGAAGTGTTAGAACTGTAGGAAGATACAAAAACACTATTATACAATCTTAGCAGGATTGTGAAATGTCAACGCATTGAAGAGAAAGATTGCGGAGTGCAACTCAATTAATATTCATACAAATGCTATGCAAGTCAAACTACTGACGAAATCAGTGACTAATCAAGCAGAGAGGCGTATGCCTGTTTATGACTACATTCACAACCATTTTACCATATGAAGAGTTAAAGCGTCATAATACAACATTTGGATTCCCGTTTGAAACGAACAGTAACCTTTCGGCAATGTGTGTGGAAGTGGAGGAACAAGAGTACGGGGATGTGGAGGAGGAAAGGTATGAAGTGGGGGGTGTTGAAGGGTATAGGTTTTTGTAAGCCTGTGCAGGGAAAATAGGAAAATATCTCTCCAGGTATCGAACAGTCTGAACCCGACTCTTTCTCATCACTCATATGTCTTTCTTACTCCCCTTCTACTCCCGCCCACTCACCTCCTACTTTCTCCTATATCTCATATACATGTCATATTTTTCCTGACTTTCATTCCTTCACCTTCTTTCGCACTCTTTTTTCTTCCTTAATCACTGAAATAAACACAATAAAATGTAGGTTAGAATAAACAAATATGAATAGAAATAAATCCAAAAGAAGTTCCCAATACGGGAATCGAACCCGTATCCCAGCTGTGAAAGAGCCGTATCCTAGCCGTTAGACTAATTGGGATTATTAGATGAATGTAGCGAGGAATAAAGAGTATATATATGTACGAATAAATTTCTGGGACTTCCAATTACAATTTTCCGTAAGAAGTACAGGGAGGGATGCGTTTAAAGGTAAGTAGAGAAGAGATATGATAGGGAAAGAGGATAGGAGGGAGACAGAAAGGAGGGAGGCGGGTGGGAGGGCGAGAGGAGAGTCGAGAATAGGAGGATGCAATATTCAAAGAAATAGAGTAGGCATAAGTGATGATTGGTCAGCATCCATTCAACACGTGATTTAGTTTTCAATGCAATGAATGCCTTCGAGTAAACATCACAGATATGTGCAATTATTATTACTCTTTTTTTTAATTTTTTTAAAAATTTTCTGTTCCTTGAGTTCTGGTTTTCCCAGTGTTTTTGAACTTTACTTCAAATTATACGAGTATGAATATAATATCGCCCGCTCATTCCTTAATTCGAATACATCGACATTCATTAATGCATTCACCCCTAAATGAAGACTAAGTAATTGCACGAAACAAATGAGATGTTCCTAATCAGCCAACAAAAAAAGGTGAAATAAAAAAATAAATCATCAAGCAAAACATGCATTTCAGTATCCACTACACAATAATACTGCACGTGTATATCGTATATGATATATGATAAACACACATTTGCACAGTACTACTGTTTCTACCAGTCTTGCCCCCAACTGATTTTCTGTTTAGGAAAATTGAATGATTTGATCCGCTTGAGGAAAAAAAGAAGCATACACAAGACTATTGCATTTATGAATACTGTTATGGTCATACAACACTTATTTACCCACGTAAATTTAATAAGACCGTGTTGCCTATACATTTCTATGGTTTTTCTAGAGTTGAAAACCCTTATTTAATTTTTCCTTCAACACTAGACCAACATGCGGTGAAAAAAAAGATAGAACAAAAATGCAAATTAGTTAAAGATTCTACTCTTCATCTCACTGTATACCATTTTCGCGATAATGTATCACCCACATTCCTGAACTTCGAATATCATACTTGCGTGTTTCTGTATAATTTTCCTATTACGTTTGTATATGTGAATGCTTCAGGGCGTGCGTCTTGGATCTGTATGATTTAAGTCAAAGTCTGTGTATACTCCTACCAAAGAATGAGTTCATACGATGATCGTATCTAGAAATCAAATCGATCTCGGTGTATTATTTTCCCACTTTTTTTGCTCGTGCATCCACCAATATTACCCGTAAACAAACCTTTAGTTAATGAGTCTATGTCTCCTTTGTGAATTAGTAGTTATCAGGAGTTTTGTCCATCGAATACCCTCCGAAACTATTCCTTCATGAGCATGCCCGACTCTAAGCTGGGCAACGCAAGAAGCCATGCACTTTCGGGCTTCGACGATGTGCCTAACTCTGTAGAGCCGCCTTCTTCTCGTCTCCCTGTGCTCGCCCCACCCTCCTCTTCCTCCTCTTCTTCCGCAGTATCCTCAACCCCTTCTATCTGTTCCTCCCCTGTGTCTCCCTCCTCTTCCTCAGTTTGTTTTTCGTCTTTCTCCGACTCGTCAAACCCGAACCCTACGACCGCATTCCTCTCAGCAGAAGACAAGTACTTGAGGTTCGGAGACAAGATCATGCTATATACCTGCTCGCCCTACTTCCCCGGATCCCCCTCCTCTCCCATGGGGATCTACAACAAGAAGTTTTCAGTCCACGGTGTCTGCTGCGTCGTCGGCCCGCACCACCCCCAGCACCTTCCCTTCTTCTCTCCCTCCGTCTTCACCGTTCTTCCTGCGCCGGAAAACAAAATAAAAAATCTAACAGGAGGTTATCGTTCGGAGGTGAGATTCCACCCGCCTCTTCGTCCGCGCCCTCTGCATCATCTTCCACCGCGTTGTCTTCGTCCGCCTCCTCATCTGCTTCCCCTGGTACTGTATCCACTTCTGCTCCTTCATCTTTTAAATCCTCGCTGTTCGCAAAGAGGTTGTCCCTCATGTCGTCCTCTCCTCCCTCCTCAGCCCCATCTTCCTCTCCTCCCTCCCCCACTGCTTCCTCCTCTTCTTCTTCCTCCGCTTCACCTGCTGATGCTAGTCCTCACAAGAAAGAAAGGGGAGAGGACGGAGAGGATACCGATTTGGAGCACGACAAGGAGAAGAAGGAGAAGGAGGATAGGACGTTAGCAACATGGAAAGAAGACAGAATGGGCAAGATCGTCCACTACGGAGAGGGTGTAGTTTTGGAAATGGAGGGAGGAGAGGCATGGAGCAACCGCACGGGAGGAGTGAGTGGGTATGTGGGGCCAAGACCTAGGGGAGGAAAAGGTGAGATGCATGTCTGTTTTTCAAAGAAAAACAGTGTCCCCAGCAATAACCCACACGCAATCTCGAGCTCTCATCCCCACTCCTCCTCCTCTTCCTCCTCTTCTTCCTCTACTCCTTCCCTCTCTCCTTCTCAGTCGATGTCTTCTGTCCCATCCTCCGCTTCCTCTTCATCCACCTCTTCGTCTCCTTCAATTCCCCTCTCCAGCTCAACCTCATCGATTCCCACTCTGTCAGGAAATATGGATGCGCAGAGGAAGGGACTGGATCTGCCAGAAGAAAGAAGCAGAGAAGAAAAGAAAAGCGAGGGAGGCGAAAGGACGGTGGAGGAGAGAGACTACGCGGAGGCAGAGGAGGAAGAGGGGGAGTTCTGCTGAACGACCATGGAGTTGAGGTTGAGGTCTTGGATTCACACCGCTACAGAGACAAGTACAACAAGGTACTTACCGTCTTCAACCCCTGCTTCGACTCCAAGGCTAACCGCATTCTCTCTCTCTTCTCCACTCCCTCTCTTCCCTTCGGCCCTTCTTCTTCTGCTCCTGCTTCCTCTACCGGGGCTTTACCGCCCTCTTCGTCCACTGCCTCGTTTCTCAAGGCCTTCGGTAGAAGAAGAGAGGAGAAAGAGAGCGAGAAGGAGGGTGAGAAAGAGGGCGAGAAGAGAGGAGGGGAGGAAACGGAGGAGGACGAGGCCGTGGAGGAGGAGGACGACGAGGAGGATGAATGTGAAGAGTTTCCCTCGGAGAGTGGAGGAGAGGGAGAAGGGGTGAAGAAGGAGAAGAAGAAGGAGGAAAAGAAGGAGGAAAAGAAGGAGGAGAGGAAGTCTCTGGGAGCATCGTTCTCAGACTTCAAATTTAACTCTTTGATGGGAAGAGAGAAAAAGAAAAGGAAAAGGAAAAGGAAAAGGGGAAGGAGAAGGAGAAGGAGAAGGAGAAGAGGGAGAAGGAAAAAAATACGAAGGCGAAAATGACGAAAGTGAAAATGACAAGGGAGAGCGGCGGGTGCTTAATGTGTGATGGCCAAGGAAGACCACTACTTGTCACTATACTCAAGGTGGGAGAGAAAGAGAACGACAGGGAGAAGGAGAAGGAGAAGGAAAAGGAGAGGGAGAAGGAGAAGGAGAAGGAGAAGGAGAGAGAGAAGGAGAAGGAGAAGGAGAAGAAAGGGACGGAGAAAGAGAAGGAGCATGAAAAGGGAAAAGCGAAGGAGGCGGAGAAAGAGATCAAGGGAAAACATGAGAAGAACGAAGAGACTGGTGGAGGAAGTCTCAATTTGAACACTCCTTCTCTGTCGGTTTCTGCAGCCGTGCAGACCTCGCCCTTCTCTTCTCCTTTCTCCTCCCCTCCTCCTCTCCTCGTTCGTCGCCCTCTTTCTCCTCTGGCTTCAGCCCTTCTCCCGCCTCCTGTTCTTCTTTGTCTTCGTCTTCGTCTTCGTCTTCTTCTTCGTCACCGTCTTCGTCTTCTTCTCTATGCGTCCTCGCCTCCCCCTCCTCCCTGTTCTTTCTTAGCTTTGCTGCTCCTGTAGTCGTGTTCCTCTCTCTGCCTCGCTCTCTGTTCATCATAGTTTCTATCGCCTCTTCCTCCGATGACCTCGCTAGCATCGGGAGATACTTCTCGTACTCTCCTCCCTCCTCCTCCCTCACCACTCAGTCTTCCTTCTCCCTCCCCTCTCCTTCCTCCTCGCTTCCCTCTCCTTCATTGTGCTCATTTCCGCATACATCATCCGCTTCATCTCCAGAAGCAGAAACATCGAAGATATTTTGACTTCCGAGGCATCGCCTGTTTATCCTTCGTACCCGCTTAAGAAGAAAAGAGAAAGGAGAACACAGCAATCAAAGAAAGAGAAGCTGAAGGAGGGCGAGGGAGAAAACGTCGGGGGAAGAGAGGGGGTAACGCGGAGGTAGCGGGGAGTGCAAGGGAGAAGAAGGGAGGCGAAGAAGTGGAAAGGAGAAGGAGAAGGAGAGGTAGAGAGAGAGGAGAGGGAGAGAGGCATGGCCGAGGAGGAGGAGGAGGAGGAGGAAGATGACAACGAAAGAGAGTTTATTCCTGGCGTGGGAATGGTTCGGAAGGGGTCGGGCGAAGCAGACCAAGTGGAGATGAAGGACGGGTACCCGGTATGCAAGGACGTCAGCGACGAGTTGAAAAAGAATGTACTATACGGAAAGGAAGGAATGTTTTTCTTATCAGTGGAGAAAAGAATAGCTCATCTTCTCAAACAAAGAGAGGTGGAGAGGAAATGGGAGGTGTTGTCTCCATCTACCTCCGCCTCGTCCCTCTCTCCCTTCCGACCTCATGCGCTTATCGTCAGACATGCCCTACCGTTTCATCCTCGCAGAAATGGGCGACGAGGAGGCGGGGAGGAGGAGATGGGTAGAAACAAAGAGATGGCGCAAAGCGAATAGAATGAGCGAGACACTGCTCCGCCCCTACCCTAACTTCGACTACGTGCGAGGGTCTTGCGGTCATCGCTTCCACTTCTTCGACATATGCGGCCATCCAGTGTACTACGAAAGGCCCGCCAAAATGGACATCGCAGGGATGAGGAAAGAAGGGATTAGGGGAAGACGACCTTATGGGACACTTCCTCCACCACGCGGAGTACTGCTGGACGTTCGTCGCACCACAACACGATGGAAAGGTGAGATAGCGAGGCTTTGTGCATCATTCGACGCACCAGATTGGTCTCTAAGCTTGGTTTCTAAGCTGAGGCCTAGGGCATGTACCAGCATATCATACCACTGTCATCCGTGTCTTTTTACTTCTGCATTTCTGCTCTTCTACGTTTACATTTCTGCGTGTTTATGTTTCTTCTACGTCGTGGCCTAACCCTTCTTCCCCTCGCCCACAATCATGCCCCTTTTCATCGTCCTACGCCTTTACGTTTTGTCTATGCTGAATATATCTGTCCCCACGTTCTTCCATATCGCGTTCACGCTTCAACCACCACTCCCTCTAACCCCGTCTGCTATCCCCTCTCTCGTCCATCTCCCTTCTTCTCTATCTCATTCCTGCTCGTTCATTCGTATTATTCATTCTTATGTTTTCTCCGTGTTATTCGATTCATTCCTTCCTCTCTCTCCCCTTCTCCCCCCTTCTATCTCCTTCTCTCCCCTTTTCTCCCCCTCTCTCTTTCCCTCCCTATTCCTCCAGGTTCTTGCGATCCTTGATATCGGAGGACTGGGTCTATGGGATGTGATGGGGGAGGCCATATCGTTCGTGAAGAAAATCAGCAAGTACTTCCAAACACACTACCCCTGTCGGAGCTGCAAGATCATTATTATCAACGTGCCCTCATTTTTCAACACGGCATGGAAGGTCATCAAGCCTCTCCTCCACGAGCGCACTGTGAAAAAGACAATCATCTGCAAGGTCGGGGACGTGACGAACATGATGGAGATGGTGGGTTTGGATAACATTCCAGAGTGCTACGGAGGAAAATCAAAGGAGGCAAAGGACGGCAGGTACTGGGACGATATCGAGATCGGGTATCATGAGTTCGTGAGGGAGATCAACCGTCTACAGCCTCTTAATCAAATACCTAGTACTCCGGGAAACGAGTATAAAAAGAAAATCGTGAACTTCTAGCACAACAGAGACCGACGAAGCTAAGAGCCAAAGTGGTAACTACCGCAAGTAGAGGAGAAAACAGTGATAACAATAACAGCAAACACGAAAAGAAGAACGGAATAATAAGAGGAAAGAAAAGGAATAAGAAAACAGACAGGAATGTGAGGCGGGCGTATGCTCTTCTCCATCGCTCTTCTGTTCTCTCTCGCCCTCCTCTTGTTTCTCACCCTCTTCTCTCTCGCCCTCCTCTTCTCTCTCGCCCTCCTCTTCTCTCTCGCTTTTTCTTCTCTATCGCCATCCTCTTCTCCCTCACCCTTCTTTCCCACTTCTTGTGAAGACTTGAATTATAACGCGTGCGACATATTTCCTTTATTTACGCCATATTGTATATGTATATGTATATATACACCTCTTACATACATCCGTTTTTTTTCATTCTTATTTATATTTTGTATTTTATGTTATGTATTTTATATTTTTGATGGTTTATAGTTTACAATGTATTGTTTATATTGATTTTTATTTTTATTTTTCAGCGGAATGAGCATGTATTTTGACTCTCTTGAGTCGTATCCTTTCTGACTACTGTTTTTTTGTTTTTTTTGCGTCTATCAAATTTATATTTATGTCCCAATTTCCATATTGCACTTTTGTCTCATGAACTTTTTGCTCAGCTTGTGCATTTCCCCTTAATATTGTTAGTTGGAGGTGCGAATTAGGCTTCTGATCAACGCATTTTATTGGTTCCCCTTGCTGTTTGCGCGTCTTCGCTTTAGCTGCTCATTGTTTTTCCCTTAATAAAGAAGAATTATTATTTATATGGCGTAACACAACGTCGATTGTAGTGAATCTGTGTTCTACTTGCAAAGTGTTTGTGTGCGTTTTGTTTGACTGTTTGCTTGCCTGTTTATGTAGGGATGTGTTCTCAACACTGTTAAGTGTTTCTTTGCTTGTTTGTTTGCTTGTTTATTTGTTTGCTTGTTTGTTTGCTTGTTTGTTTGTTTGTCTTCCTTGTCTGCTTTGTCTGCTTTGCCTGCTTATTTTAAGTGTTCGTCAAACGGTATGCCGTAAATCCCTTGTTAATATACATTGTTTTAAGATTACTGACATTTTATAACTCGCGTTAGAATTCCAATAACTAAAGGTGATAGTACCGATAAGGTCAGTCCAGATAATCGGAGATTTTTTCTTAGAATTCATTACAGGTAAGAGTTCAGGATGCCAAAAGCACAAAACAACTTAGGGTTTTCGATAACAATCACCATAAAGACATACAAAAGTTGCGTAGCAATCATATTCATTATTGAGTGAATGAGATTATGACACTAATACGAATATACGGAGGATAATTTGCATAACAAAGTGTAAGTAAACAACACTTTTTAGAATCAGTGTAGACAGACTACACAGCATTCTGGAGTAAACATGCAATCATCTGTTACTTAGGTGAGCGATACATAATCAAATTGAGAACGGGAAATCGACACTTGAAATCGTAAAATTAAAAACGCAAAGGATTTTTCTTGCTATACCTGGGGCATCCGTGCGGAAATGGTCCTAAAAGGGACCCCTAAAACTGGACTAAAAAAGTTTGTTTGAGCGATATTCAGAAATAAATATAATTCCTCTAACAATCTCAGAACGTCTAGTGCTTCATGCAACTGAGAGAACCTGAGTAATATTATTGTAGACAAACTAATGGAATATAAAGTTATACAGGGGGGGGGGGGGGGGGGGGGGGGGGGGGGGGGGGGGGGGGGGGGGGGGGGGGGGGGGGGGGGGGGGGGGGGGGGGGGGGGGGGGGGGGGGGGGGGGGGGGGGGGGGGGGGGGGGGGGGGGGGGGGGGGGGGGGGGGGGGGGGGGGGGGGGGGGGGGGGGGGGGGGGGGGGGGGGGGGGGGGGGGGGGGGGGGGGGGGGGGGGGGGGGGGGGGGGGGGGGGGGGGGGGGGGGGGGGGGGGGGGGGGGGGGGGGGGGGGGGGGGGGGGGGGGGGGGGGGGGGGGGGGGGGGGGGGGGGGGGGGGGGGGGGGGGGGGGGGG